>CASCJZ010000256.1:0-60546 GCA_949152475.1 Terebella lapidaria
CAGATGTGTTTATAGATATATATATATATATATATATATATGTGACGGAATAGCGGAGTTCTTCGGGCGGCTATTACGCCCACTGATCGAATAGTACGATGTATGTCGTGCGTGAACACACCAACAGGAAGTCCGACGTCAATTTCAACAATATCCGATGTTTATTGGGATGATTAAGTCCGATGTACGATCACGGTCACTCACACAATCGTAATCCCCACAATAGTCCGAAGTATTAATAGTCCTATATAAATTTGATATCCTCTAATCACAATCTTTGGCTTAGTACCTCTCAATACAACCTTTCTACTCAACAGCCTAGGATCAAGTGTGGGAAAGCGCGGGGCTAAGTTCATGATGTGAGTGGGTTTTCCCGCGTAATGTGGCAGGTGTTCATGTGAAATGGCGGGAAAGTGATGTCATGTCTGTGTGGGCGGAGTCATGTGTCTGGGAATGTGGTGATTGGTGGGATTGTAGGAAGTGATAACGTGAGCAGTGTTGTTTACATGTGGATGTGGTGCGAGGACGGTGCGTGCCCGGTGACGTAAGGTAAGTAAGTATGAAGTCATGTGATGAATCTGTGCCGTGTATGTCGAGTGGGAGAATGTGTCAGGGGCGGGTTTCGGGTCATAACAGTCATAAATATTCTACAAAACACCCCTTCGTCAAATTACCCCCTGGGAATTTACCCTCCCCGAAACCTAACTGTCCAAAAATCTAAACATGATAAGCTAGAAGTCCTAAAGGGAAGCACATTCACCGCGCGAGACAATGATAAAGCAATGGATACAATAAAAATTCTAACTGTCAAAATAAAGTCATTAGTCAGTCAGTCAACAGTCACTAAGATGATATGAACACATTTGACAAATACATTTAAAACAGCGACAGGTGACGATGAAACACATAAATCAAGACATCAATCACAGTTAAAAGAATCACAAATGTATATACATATTATATTATTGGAATGATAAAAATACTCCTCGACGCTCCCTAGCGGAACGGAAACAATTTAAAGTCCGAGATACCTGAAAGTGACCAGGATTAGTACATGATACACATGCATACCACATGATACGATAAGTACGATATTCGCAGGCCACAGCTATCCTGGTGCTGTGACCTGAGGTACGTGACCTAGTCCGACTGACGGTCGCGTCTCCGTGACGCGGGAGGCCGGGCGGCTGGCGATGCCTGTTGCATCAGCCGCCTTTGGTCGTCGGCCGGCAAGTGCGGTAGAACCGCCACAATCGTTGTCCACAGTTCGTCAGGGATTCCCTGAGGTTCCGGCGACGAGGACGATGACGAAGTAGTAGAGAGGCGGGCTCTAAGCTCCTGTACCTCTTCTCGTAAGTCCGAATTATTTCGCTCCGCAGTACGGAGTTCCTCCCGGAGCCGTCGATTCTCCTCCAGGAGAGGGTGCGGGGCTGTCGGGGTCTGTCGCTCGTGTAGCGACCCCATCCCGAATCCGATTGCCATGGCGCGGGCGGCAACAATGCGAGAGGTCGTGCAGGTTTCTTACGTAAGTCCGTTTCAGGTCCGGAAACTGGCTCCGAATCCGACACCGTGATTAAGTCCGAAGTAGGGGAATCTGTTCCCGGTGCGCTGTCGGCTGTCGCCGATTCTTCAAGTACGATAGGATGTTCCGGCTCATCCCCAGCCTCCACTATCCTCACGGCAAGTGGCAGTTCGTTATTATCGGCATCAGATGCCGTCTTCTTGTCCGGTGGCTTGTCTCTCTCCTTGTCGGAAGACGACATGGTTCGACTTCGCTCACTGGCGTGAGCCCACACTCACTAGTCCGACTTTTATCCTAATACAAGGTGCGTACCAGGATTATTCACACAGTCCGTGAAATACTAGGCAAAAGTCCGTGCAATTGCCGTACGAAATATCCACAAGATATAGTCAATTGTCTTACAAGAACACTGTTGATATTCAACACTTTTCCACTAGATGTTCACTCTCCAGTGTCCGCAGCCAGAATGACCCACTTCTAAAACTTTCCTGCTTATCTGGCATCCGTACACACACAAAGTGCTGACAGTGTCTTTTGCGGTTTTCCACAATCGGGGGGGTGCGCTCGGTCTATTGTCTTATACGTCTTTTTACGTTCGCTTGATCCATCTCGGCTCTCAGTCGTGCGAAGAGGGGGCGGTCCATCACCTAGGCAACGCGTGTACATCAAAGCTCTGGTTCATCACACCAGTCAGGCGGGGCAGTAGGTTAGCACACAGCTGCTCTATTTTCCCATGGTCCGACACAAACTTCTGGATAGCGCAATCCAATCATTTCACTGTCCGTCTAGCATACAGTCAAAATTACTGCACCTTTCACGTGCTTCCACTCTCTATTGAAGTTAACTGGGAATGTTTATGGGGGTGCCGCGGGCGGCTTCAGTGTTTATTTGCGCTTCATGCTTTTCCGTGTGAACTCCTACAATTAGTCCGTTCCTTATCGGCACAATTAGCACACAATAAACTTTTGACCAACTTGTTTATAACAGATGATCACTGTCCGTACATATACTGAGGTATAAATACCAAGCTCACAGAAGTTTGCTCAGTCCGTTCATTTTCATCTAGTGCCGTAGATAATGGAACCGCTGATATTATCATGGGGGTGATGGGGTGATCTGGGCGGCCCTGCCGTGGTGCGTTGCATAATCTTTAATGAATGTGATGACAGATCGCGCGTTGGAATGCAGAGGTTTGTTCATAGCTGAATTCTGCTCCGGAGGGCATTCCCCTGAATTGTGCGTAGGGGGAGCAGAGGCTCTTATCAGACGCTTGCTCGGAAGACGGCTATCCTCTCACCTCGTCCGCGACAAAGTGATCTTACTCACGGCAGGACATGACGGCTGACACATGGGTGGAATTGTTAGTCATGCAATATTTAGGTAGTGCGCAACAGGCGCGAGATGGTATGGAGAAGTACGAAGTTATATGCAATGCATAACACACATATACCACATTATAGTATCGTAACCAGCATCAATATTATAACGTCATATCAATATTATATATGAAAATTGCCTGACTGACATCAGTACATAAAAATGGTTATTGAAATGAATATGTACATAATATTATTATATTATAAATATATTTTGGGGTGATATGACATCATAGTCCAATAGACAGGCATTTATTCAGCATCATAGAGATCAGTCCCTTTGCACAGCCGTGGTTATCTGAACCGGGCTGGGCGGCGAATCGTGCGTCCGGGTCGATTGTACGGAGCAGGCTGGGGCGTAGCCTCGCTTGTTGATGAGTCCGTAACAATCGCGGGTTTGGGTCCGCAGGGTTTTGGCGCTCGCTGTGAAGCGCTAGAGTTCGACTTGCGCGATTTTCGCTTCTGGCGACGGCGTCGCGGTCCGATTGCGGGACTTCTCCGACTGGCGGGTGATGACGAAGTATCAGTCTCGGTAGTCCGATCTGTATCTGACGACTTGTCTTGTACGGTGACGTCCCAAGGGTAGAGGAATTCCTTGAGGAGCTCCAGGGGATCGTTCGATGGTTCGGTCTTGGAGTCTGTGCTACTTGACGACTCAGGTGGCGATCCGACTTGAGGTTGAAGGTTCAGCAACTGTGCATCGCCTTCGTACGGTTTGATGACATCCAGATGGACGACTCTAGTATTTCGTGGATTGGAGACTAGAGCAATTCGATAGTCTACCTCAGTTACGCGTTCCAGGACTCTCCAGGGTCCGGTCCAGGGTCGGGCGAATTTGTTGTTCTGAGTGAGGGGCAGGTAGTAGTACCGTACCAATTCTCCCGGCTGGAACTGAGGGCGAGATTTCGCATGTGCGTCATACCCCATTTTCTGGCGGGTTGCAGCTTTTTGCAGATGGTCTTGCGCAAACCCATGGGCAGCTCTGATGGCAGTTCGGAGATACTCGACGTATTCAGGTCCGCATGGAGGTAGCGGTTCTGGGTCATACGAAGGAAACATCAAGTCAACAGGCAAATTGCATTCATGTCCGTATACCATCAGGTGTGGTGTACACCCAGTAGAAGAATGCACCGAGGTGCGGTACGCCATGAGTACATATGGCAAGTGCAGATCCCAGTCATTCCCACGATCACTGACGAATGCACTCAACATATTCAACAAAGTCCGATTGAATCGTTCGACTTGACCGTCACTTTGTGGGCGGTAGGGCGTGGTCCGAATTTTCTTGGCGCCCAGAAGGCGTACAACGCTCCGAAATAACGACGACTCAAATTCCGTTCCTTGGTCGCTGTGTATGGCTTTCGGTACCCCGTGGTACACGATCCAACGATTCACCAGAACATCGGCGACATTTTTGGCCGTATGGCGGCGGAGCGGGAATGCGTCCGTGTACTTTGAAAAGTAGTCCGATATAACAAGAATGTACCTGTGACCTCGTCCGGTAACTTTATGGGTATCTAAGATATCCATGGCAATACGATCAAATGGCGCCCCAGTTGGTAGTTGCGTTAGAGGCGATTTCTTGGGCGCTGGTTTTCCTTTCCGTGACACACACTGCGGGCAGCGGGCGCACCAGCGGGCAACATCCAAGGCGAGACCTGGCCAGTAAAACCGGCGCTTTACTCTCTCAACAGTCCGTTGTATTCCGAGGTGACCTACGACCTTGAGGTCGTGGAGTTGGTGTAGAACCACCGTTCGTAATGCCGCTGGTAACACAGTTTGTACAACAGTCCGACCAGCTGGGTCCGGCTTGGTAGTACGTATGAGGACTCCATCCTGTAGCGCTAACAAAGACCATCGTGAAACCAAAGTTTTCACTTCCTCACCGTAGCGGGCGACTTCCTTTGACGTGGGTTTCGTTCCGTTCAATACCCACTGTCGTACGACTCCGACACTCGGGTCGACTTGCTGAGCGGCAACAATGTCCGCTGTTGAATAGTCCGACAACCATTCTTGTCCGTTCAATTTCACATCCAATGCTCGCACACGTGCAGCTTGGCGTATTGAGATCATCCGAGACAAGACCGGTGATGTCATGGTATCACTGTCCAGGAGGTCTTTCTCGGGTCCGACAGGAACCACCGTAATCCGTCTGACGGGAAGTTCTCCAGAACTTGTTTCCGGGTCCGTGGGTGGAACGACTAAGCGTCCAGGGCAGTCCGAATGTTTGCAACTATGGCAGCGGGAAAGTCCGTCAGCATTCCCGTGGAGCTTGCCAGGACGATGTTCAATACGAAAGTCATATTGCTGCAGTTTGGCTAACCAGCGAGCCAACATACCGTCCGCATCGTTGTAGTTCTTTAACCATCGCAGAGAGCTATGGTCAGTTCGTAACAGGAATCTGCGTCCCCACAAATAATGTCGGTAATGCTGAATCATTTCAACGACAGCCAACAGTTCTCTATAGGTCGTACAATAATTCCGTTGCGTGCGGGACAGCGTCTTGCTTGCAAAGCCGATCGGGATTTCCTTTCCATTGACACGCTGTGAAAGCGCGCCTCCGATGGCGTAGCCGCTGGCGTCGGTATCAAGAATGAAATAATCGTCCGCATCTTGTGACGGATGGGCGAGCTTGGGGGCCTTGATAAGTGCGTTCTGGAGCCTCCTAAAGGCGTTCCGTTGGGGCGATCCCCACGTGAAGCGACATTCACCCCGGGTGAGTGACACCAGAGGTTCAGCGATTTCGGCATAGTCTTTTATGAACCTCCTGTGGTAATTTGCAAACCCCAGGAAAGCTCGTACGTCCGTAATCTCACAGGGAGTCGGCCATTCCCTAATAGCCTTGACCTTGTTCGGGTCCACCCTGATTCCTTGTCCACTGACGATAAATCCCAGATACAGGATTTCGCGTTGAAAGAGTTCGCACTTTTTGGGTTGTAAGCGTAACCCGGCAGTTCGTATCCGATCAAGGACCGCTTCCAGATTGGCAAGCGCCTGATCAAAAGTGCGTCCGTATGCTATCACGTCATCCAGATAGCACATACATCTGGTCCACAGATATCCACGTAAGATGGTCTCCATGAGACGTTCGAAAGTCGCTGGCGCGTTGCTCAGTCCGAACGGCATAACCCTGAATTGGTATAGGCCTTTCCGGGTGGCGAAGGCCGTCTTGGGTCGGTCCGTCGGGTCCACTTCGACCTGCCAATATCCCGAGGCGAGATCTAAGGCCGAGAAGTAGTTCGCTCCAGCGAGTGCGTCATGCGTGTCTTGAATGTTCGGAAGAGGGTACGAATCTTTCCGTGTTACGTCATTGAGCAGACGATAGTCCACACAGAATCGTACCTGTCCGTTTTTCTTTCGTACCAACACCACTTGTGAACTCCATGGTGATTCCGAAGGTTCGATACATCCAAGTCGCAACATTTTGTCAACTTCCTCATCTATGATGTGTTGTTGCGCTTGGGGTACGCGACGTTGTCGCTGACGAATTGGGGCGCTTGTACCCGTGTCGATCCGATGTTGCACTACATGCGTCCGTCCGAGCTGTCCTTCGGGGCACATGAAAGTGTCTCTATACCGATATACCAAATTGGCACAGCACCGTTGCTGTTCAGGTGCTAGTCCGGCACGGTCCACCATCTCCCGTAGGTGTGGCGGGAGGTCTTCGTAATGGTTAACGTTCGTGTGGGGAACTTCCGGTTCCTCTCCTGACTTCGGCAGAGCGCCCACAATACTGTCAACGGGGCTCGCTATGGCTATTGGATCTGAGCGAGTCAGAGTTACGCCCGTATCCGCGGGGTTCACCACAGTCACTTCAACACACTTCCGGTTCAATGAGGTCAACGTGCGACCCATAATCAAGTCTGTTTCCTCCGGAAAGTTCGTCATGGGCTGAATGAGCCGAGGGTGTTGGCGCACCCTGACCTTTGAGGTCGGTACAAGTTCGACTACGGCCTCGCTGCGTGGCGGTACCGTAACGGCTCGACGTACAGCCATGCGTACAACATTAGCTTCGAAGTCCTTGTATGCGAACAGGATCTCTTTATTAATTTCGACAGTTCCATCACCGTAATTAACGATGGCTTTCGTTTGTCGGAAGAAATTCATGCCCAAAATCATTTCGTCATGAATCGCTGCTACACAAAATGTTACTGTCATTTCTTTCATTCCGACCTTGATCGTAAGGTCTAGAAGTCCGTCGATCGGGCTGGAGTCTCCGTTGACATCCCGAATGGTCGCCATGGTCGGGCGTAGAGTGCGCTGTTCGACAGGCACGTGTCGCATCATGTCCTTTCGGAGCAGGGAAACCTGTGCTCCTGAGTCCATTACTGCTTTGAAAGTTCGTTCTCCAACATGCACTGGCAATTTCCAGCACTCATGGGCGGCCAGACTTCGACTGATAACAATCGGTCCATCGAGGTCCTCCTCAGGCAGTAGGAGTGGAAGTTTCAGTCTTCCCGGCTTGGTTTCAGGTCCCGATGGGAAAGCGTAAAAGCCTCCATCATCCGACACCCATTCTATTTCAGACATAGAGTCCGTTCCAGTATCGCCGGTGGTGCGTGTCGACACCCCTTCGTGACGATTAGTCCGTGATGGCCTGCGTGGCAATGATTCCGACACCCCTTCGTGGAGGGATTGCGTACCTGAAGTCGACGAAGCACACTTGGCGCACACCCCTTCGCGGAGCGGAAGGGCCCGTGGTGTCGGCGCCAGCTTGGTTGGCGTCGTGTTCGTAGCTGTGGACACAACCACTGGTTTGGAGCTTTGAGCGTAGCTCGGTTTAACGGAAGGTTCTTGCTCCACAGTTCCTTCCTCCCTTAGTTTGACGGCCTGGCCTGTGGTGGTGGCTGAGCCGGTGGTGTCGTAGCCATTGGCTGAGAGTTCGAGTTCGGTATACCGATCTGTCCGTTATTCCGATTTGCGCCAGGGCGTGGCGGGAACGGTTTCATTCCGTTTCGTACCAATATGTCCTTCAAACGGTAACACCGTATCCACCTGTGTCCCGGTTTCTTGCAGAAGAAACATATTTCAGTTCGACCTTGAGGCGTAGGACGGTCGCCACGAGCCTGAGCGATAGCTCGTAGAACGGAGTATAGTGCATCCTCACCGTATTGTCCGCACTCATCACTAACAACACACTGGAACGCTTCCGCGACCCATTCGCGGGAGCAGGAAGGGACGGAATGTTCTTCACACCCTTGCAGTCCAGTCGTGTCGCTATCTGCAGGGTCGTAGTACGCAGCGATCTGATCGGAAGTCGGTGTATCCCAATGGTGCAACTGTCCGATCGCACATGAAAGTTCGTCGTTCGCTTCCGTGTCGTCGGCATACCCGTGTTAAGTGGCGTCCGCTCGGCGGGTACCGTGGGGCCGATCTCTCTTGGTCCGCTGCTGGCGACTCTCTGCTTTCAGTACAGCCGTGAGTGCGTCGCTGTACGAAGTGAATGTCATTACACAAAGTCTATCCGCAATATGGTCAGGCTGACCATTGACAAATTGCGAAATAACAGTTCGTTGGAGAAACTCAGGTGTGACGTCATCGAACACCTGTTCTGCTATGGCTTGTAACCGTTCAAGGAAATGTTCGGCATCCTCTTTCCGTTCACGCTTCAAGAACGGGAAGTCGTCTCGTTTCGATTGTCGGCGGGCGGCGGGTTCCCATCCTTCCAGGAGACGACGCCTGAATTCATCCCAAGGCGTGTTGAACGGAATGTTCAGAGCGATTGCTTCCGCTCGTCCGCGTAACGTACTACGGAATGTCGTAGTTTTGTTCAGGTCCGTGTACGTGAATGCAGCCGTAAACTGTTCGAAGCTGTGGAGGTACTGATTTAGATTACCCTCCTTAAACGTGGCTCGCCACTGTGCTGGTTTGGCAGTACTCAGCGCTAGCGTCGGGATGATGGGCGCTTGTGATGCCGCTGTCGTAGCGTGGGCAGTCGTCGCAGAAACGGCGGGAGTTGGCGGCGCGACCTCCGTGGTCGGTGCGGCAGTGGTCGTGGTGACCAGTACGACGTATGGCGTGGCGTCGGGTGCGGGCGGGTAGCCAGCGTGATTTGACAACGGCGCGGTTTGGGAGACCGGTCCGTATGGCGGCGACATTTCCGGCATTCCGTATGACGGAGTTGGGTGTGGCATTTGCGGGAACTGATATCCCGAACCAGGAGCGTACACACTTGGAACTGCTACTCCAGGGTTTTGGGGCACAATTCCCAAATTGGGCACTATTCCGTGATTGTACGCGGCAACACCGTACGCTGGTACTCCATGGTTTGATACAGCTATTCCCCCATGATTGTGCATGGGCACCGCGTTTCCATAGTTCGATACTGCTACTCCCCCATGATTGTGCATGGGCACCGCATTTCCATGGTTGGGCACGTAGCCGTGTGAGGCGGAATGTTCCGCTGGTAGCGACGGTTCGCCGTGCGATGGTCCGATGTTGACTACCGGTGGTGGTAGATGCGCGGGGTGCGTGTTTTCGCTGGTGTCGGAGATCGGTACTCCGATGTTGCGCGGTCGGCGATCGATGGTGTCGCTGGCGTATCGGACCTCCGATCTCGGCGCGGGTACGTGGAATCGTGTCCGCGGGTCGTTCGTCTGGGCGGCGTTGAACCTGGGGTCGGCCGCTGGGGTACTCTCGGTGGCGGCCCTTCTCCGGTTCGGCAGGTGGACATCCGGCAGCTCTCCCGTGACAACTGGGTCGGCCGGTACTCTGGAGTACACCGACGGGGTTCGGTCGGGTCGCGTCAGTGTGTGGATCGTTACCGATGGGCGCGACATTACATTGTCGTGTCGCGGATACAGTTCAGCACGCGTATCCGATTCATGCGACCATTGTTGGACACGCGACCGACTCGGCGGGTGCGTTAACATGGAATTGTCATAGTTCGTTGGTCGTACACTCACCGACTTAGGTAGCGGGTCGGTATTGGGTTGGCGCTGGAAGCGCGCATAGTCCGTTTCACTTCCGTCGCTTGGTCGCGACCTTGGCGGTCCGGCAGGTGTCGTGTGGTATGACCGCGCATGCGCGTCAAGGATTTCTGTCACCGTGCGCGACGGCTGGTACGGGTCACCGTCCAACAGTTCTTCGAGGTTACTGTCGGCTCGCATCCAGTCCGGCATGTACTCGACGGATGCCGCCGACGATAGTTCGTACAGTTCGTTTGGCGGTTGTACTTGCGATAGCGTAATAGTATCGCTCATCGCCACTGACCTTGGTCGTGCAGTTCGCTGGTTCGCTGGGACCGGATTCATCGTCACCTCATCTTCCGGGCTTGGTCCAATCGGGTTCCGAGTCGTGGATCGGGTATTCATCAAAAGTTCGTACGTTGGGATAGTTCGTAAGCCGAGAACTGGCCTTCGCTATCCTGGTCACGGCACCAATGTGACGGAATAGCGGAGTTCTTCGGGCGGCTATTACGCCCACTGATCGAATAGTACGATGTATGTCGTGCGTGAACACACCAACAGGAAGTCCGACGTCAATTTCAACAATATCCGATGTTTATTGGGATGATTAAGTCCGATGTACGATCACGGTCACTCACACAATCGTAATCCCCACAATAGTCCGAAGTATTAATAGTCCTATATAAATTTGATATCCTCTAATCACAATCTTTGGCTTAGTACCTCTCAATACAACCTTTCTACTCAACAGCCTAGGATCAAGTGTGGGAAAGCGCGGGGCTAAGTTCATGATGTGAGTGGGTTTTCCCGCGTAATGTGGCAGGTGTTCATGTGAAATGGCGGGAAAGTGATGTCATGTCTGTGTGGGCGGAGTCATGTGTCTGGGAATGTGGTGATTGGTGGGATTGTAGGAAGTGATAACGTGAGCAGTGTTGTTTACATGTGGATGTGGTGCGAGGACGGTGCGTGCCCGGTGACGTAAGGTAAGTAAGTATGAAGTCATGTGATGAATCTGTGCCGTGTATGTCGAGTGGGAGAATGTGTCAGGGGCGGGTTTCGGGTCATAACAGTCATAAATATTCTACATATATATATATATATATATATATATATATATATATATATATATATATATATATATATATATATATATATATATATATATATATATATATCTATTTTTTCAACCTTTTTGCCACATGGTAAAAATCCAACCTTTTTGTCACATTCTTCAATTTTAAAGATTTCGCTTCTTCGCAAGTGCTGATCCATTGTATATGACCTAATGAGTCTTGCATGCAGCAGGCAACATCTTAACCATACCCCTACGTTAGGTATATAAGATATATATTTTGTGTAGCAAAAAGTATGTGACAAAATGGTCAAGGTTCAATGGTCATGCAAAAACCTAACCATTTTGTAACATCAACCATTTTGTTACATAATATATACATTTCCATATACAACCTTTTTGTAACATAAATGGGGATAAACATATGTGTTTAGCATTTCATCCGTTCCAATTAACACTTTTTGCATCACAGCCGATCGAATTTGAGCCCTGACACCTGAACTTTTGTTGGAGGCTCCGGTCACTCAAAAGACATGATAATGGTTAGAGTTAATTCTGCAAAACAAGGGCAGCAAGCTGGCTGGTTAGGCTATGGTCAGAACCTAGAGCAGCGACCGGCCGATTAATAGCCTGCTCGGTCACTGCTGAGAATAAGCTGTGGAAGACGACAAGCAGTCTATATAGCATGTGGTCACAAATCAGAACGGCGACTGGCCAATTTTGCATTATCAGCTGGTGCTGCCTATTCGATTTTTAGAGTTTACACAAGATTTACGAAGCCCTAGCGATGCCCGGCTGTTGCCCTGTCGACTTACTGCCCAGTAACCCACCGATTTTGAAATCACCGTCCGTTGATCAACCGATCTCCCGGCCGACATCGTCCGGGCGGTAAATATTTATTTGATATTGCAGCCTTAATTATTTTTGCATAAACTGGTTGACGGCGATCGCTCGATGAGGCAGGTGCCTTGGCGGCGGCCGATTAAAACCGTGTCAGGCATCGAGCATATTGTGGTCGGCGAGTGAAAACTGGTCAGGCGCCGGCGGCGATTGGGTGATGTGTGCAATAGCAACAGCGACTGATGAAACACCAGCAGCGGCTGGGCGGATACCGCCCGATATCCAGACGAAATTAGCTAAAACTCGCTGCTCTTGAGGTTGTACCATGGCCTAAGGCTATGGTCAGAACCTAGAGCAGTGACCGCCCGATTGGTAGCCTGCTCGGTCAGCGCTGGAAATAAGGCATCGCCCAGCAGTTTTGGGAGACGGCGAGCAGTCTGTGAGCATATGGTGACAAATCAGAATGACGACTGATGAATTATGAACTGGTGCTGTTTCTATTTCATGATTTTTAGATTTTGCAAAAGATATACAAAGCTCTACCGATGCCCGGCCGTTAAACGGTCGATATACTGCCCAGTCACTCACCCATTTTAAAGTCACCGTCCGTTGATCGACCAATCTCCTAGCCTCGTCCGGTCGATAAATGCTCATCAATCTTCCATACGGCAGTCTCGATTATTTTTGATTCAATTGGTCAACGGCGATCGCTCGACTAGGTAGGTGCCTGGGCGGAGAACGATCAGGCAGTGGCAGGTATCGAGCATATCGTTGTCGGCGAGTGAAAACTGGTCAGGTGCCGCTATAATTTTAACTACGCATTGAATTTTCAGCAGCGATCGGGGCCGGCGATGTGTAAAATACTAACAGCGACTGTTGAAACACCAGCAGTGCCTGGGCGGCGGCCGCACGATGTCCGGACGAAATTGGCTTAAAACTCGCTGCTCGGTCGCCGAGCAGGTTATTTTTTGAGGTTGTGACCATAGCCTTAGTTGTATGCTGCCCAGAGAGTTGAGAATGTGTAGGGTGATCAATACCCTAAGGTTGGGGCTAAATCATAAACTACGTTTGATAAAATATGACTCACTCCGGCTACAACGAGCGATCAAGTGCCACATTAAATGTGGTATTTTTTAAAACTGTTTTTATGTACTGTTTGTACATTTACAGCCATTTTTTTATGTCAAAATGTGCAATCATTTCATCAGTCATTCAGTATAATATAGCAACAAAGGTGTAGCAGGTTGCAGCGGCCTACTCCACATCTACAGTTAGTTACTCTAGTTTTTTATTGCACTCAATTAATCAGAGATGGGCTGTAAAAAACTTGATTCATGGACATGTCCACATACCAATCCAACAACTCCAATATTACCACTGACCATAAACAGGCCTTACAGGTCTCCAACTGACTATAGACACGCCTCACAAGTCTCCCTTTGATCATAGACAGACCACACAAGTCACCTTCTGACCATAGACAGCCTTCACATATCTCTGTCTGACCACAGACAGCCCTCAGAAGTCACTTTCTTACCATAAACAGGCCTCACAAGTCTGCATTTGACACATACAGACCCAAAATGTTTCCCTCTGGTTATAGACAGCCCGCACAGTCTCGTTTTGACCATAAAACAAGCCCCGTAACTCTACGTCTGGTCACAAACATGCCTCACAATATTCCTTCTGACTGTAAGGAGGCCCCACAAGTCTCAGTATCATCTCACTGACCATGAGCAGAGCTTACACATCCTTTTGATCATGAACGGGCCTCACAAGTCTGCTTCAGACCCCGAAAGTCTCTCTCTGGCCATCGACAGGCCTCTCAAGTCTACCTCTGTCTATAAACAGGCCCTACAAGTCTCCTTCTGACCATATGCAGACCACCCCCGTCTACCTTTACCTATAGAGAGACCTCACAAGTCTATCTCTGACCATAGAAAGGCCTCACAGATATATCTCTGTCAATGAACAGGCCTCAATCGTCTACCTCTGACCATAGACAGGATTCACAAGTTTAATTCTGTCCAAGGACAGGCCTCATAAATCTACCTCTAACCACAGACCCAAGTTTCCATTTGACCACATACAGGCTTCTTAAGTCTCCCTCTGAACACAGATAGGGTTAGGAAGTCTACCTATATGGCTTGACGAGTCTCACTCTGACCATTGACAGGCCTCACAAGTCTCCCTTTTACCATACACAGAGCTCACAATTCTACGTCTAACCATAGATATGCCTCTGAAGTCTCCTGCTGACTGTAGACAGTCCTCATAAGTCCCCACCTGTCCACAGACAAGCCTCACAAGTCTACCTGTCACCACAGACAGGCCGCACAAGTTTCCTTATGACCACAGATCACAAATCTCCCTCTGATCATAAACATACCTCATATGTATCCATCTGACCATACACAGGCCTCACAAGTCTCCATTTCACCACAAAGAGGATTCCAAAGTCTCCATATTGACAAGCATCAGATGTATCTCCAAATATAAACATATGTATATATTCACAACCTTTTTGTAACAATCAGACAACCATTTTGTTACATTAACATTTTGCTACATGGGTTGTGTGACAAACAAGTCAACTCTCCGTCTGAACATTATCGGGCCTCACTACTCACTAGCTTCCCGTGGCCTCAAAAGTCCATGCTGAACATAGTCAGGCCTCATAATTATCATACTGACCATCGATGGAACTCACAAGTCTCCCTCTGACAATGTCCAGGCCACACAAGTCTAAAGTGGCCTATAGATAGACCTCACAATACTAGTATTATATTCCAGTCCATGAACAGGCCCTACAAATCTACCTCTGACCATAGGCCTCATTAGTCTGCACATAAATATAGACAGGATTCTGTCCACAGACAAGCCTCAGACATTTACCTCACACCATCGACAGGTCTCAGAGGTATACCTATGACCATAGACAGGCTTCACATTCTCCCTTCGACTAAAAACAGATCTCACAGTTCTCCCTGTGACCATAGACAGGCCTGACTTGTCTCCCTTTTAAGATAAACAGGCCTCAGAATTCGCCATCGGACCACAGACAGGCCTCACAAGTCTCCATCTGACCACATACAGGCCTCACAGGTCTCCCTCTGATCACAGACAGGCCTCACAAGTCTCCATCCGGCCACAGACAGGCCTCACAGGTCTCCCTCTTACCAGAGACAGGCCTCACAGGTCTCCATCCGACCACAGACAGGCCTCACATGTCTCCCTCTGACCACAGACAGGCCTAGCACGTCGACTGCTGACCATAAACAGGCCTAACATGTCTAAACAAGCCTCACTATCTCCACAATGCCCATGGACAGATCTAACATATCTACCTTTGCCTTAACACTTTTTGAACAGGTGATGTATTTAATTAACACCAGGTTGTGTAGATCAGTGGCAGTCTGACAGCAAGTTTACTGGTTCCTGGACATGTATAGATAATCAGTCAGTGGGATTGTCTGCTCGACATATATTGTATGCTTATCACAAAGCATTTGAGCGATGAATCAGCAAAAATTCTTTCAAGCTCTAGGTTGAAGGTCGTTTGACGGATTGATCCCAAAATCGATAGGGTTCTTCCCTGGTGGTATATGAACATCTATGGAAAGATTTGTAGCCATGGCATGAATACTTTTCGAGCTATCGCATGGAAACCAAGTGTCAAAAAACAACCTTGATTTCATCCTCACGGACCTCGGATCCGGCTCAAAAACAATAAGGTTCTTCCACATATCATTTCTGACCAGTGGTGAAAATTTGGCAAAGATACATCGAGGCAAACTAAAGTTATCGTCCGGAAACCAAACGGCGGAAGAAAAAAGGCTTTGTGGCATCCCTCATTTTTCTGGAAGGTATCGTTCTAATTGTGTGACTGATGTTTGGAGCAAGTCGGACAATTTACTATAATCTGCATGGTGAAGTTACATGTACATGTATCACTGCAGTGCCTGTAAATCCCCTCACCCCATTTGCCTTTTTGATGGGTTATCACCTAGCTGTCCAGTTTGGCCAGTTTATTCCATATAAACACACTTCGCTCTAGGCCCCTACTCCCCCACCCCACCAGACACTAGCAGACAGCCCGCCACAGAACTATAGTGATGGGATGGGGTAGCCTGGGTAGGTGGCAGAGGGGGGCTGGTGGGTGGGGAGCTATGTGTGTGTGGGAGGCAGAATGGATTGACAACTTAACATGACAGTCAGGCACAAGGGCCTGGGGGGTGGGGGATGGCCGAGTGTGGGGAAAAATTAATGGAGGTTAACAAAAGTTATCATCTTGAAACCAAACGGCGGAAAAAAAAGCAGACAGAAACATAAGGCCTCCCGATTTACAACCACTTTGTGACAATCAGGCAACCATTTTGCTACATTAACATTTTGCAACATAGGTTGTGTGACAAGTGAGTCACCTTAATGGCAAATAAATGTGGAGGTGGGTGGCGCAGTGAGAAAGGTGGCCGGCTCGTGATCCAAAGGTCCTGGGTTCGAGTCACTGGCTGGATTGCTGTGTTATTTCACTAATGTCCTTAGGCAAGGTATTTATCACTAACTGTCTAATCTCCACCCAGGATTAAATGGGTACCAGACACATAATGGGTCAAGTATAGAGCGCTTTGTCTGTGGCTGCTCCAAGTACTGGTACTCAGACTGGGGGTCAAAGTGTGAAGTGCCTCTGAAAGCATACATCCGCTGTAAAGAGCGCTATATCAAATACGATAACTTTACCTTTACCTTGACAAGTCTATCTCTTACCATCACATGCCCCACAAGTCAATGTCTTACCACACACAGGCCTCTGACCAGAAACAGGCCTCACACGTCTCCCTCTGACTATCAATTGCAGACAGGCCTCCATACATCCCTCTGACCATAAAAAGGCCTCATTGCTCTACGTCTGACCATGAACAGGCCTGACAAATCTACTCCTGTCTATGTCTTGGAAGTCTCAATCTGACCATAGAGAGGCAGCACATCTCCATCTGACCACATGCTGTTCTCAAAGTTTAGAATTCGACCACAGACATACCTCACAAGTCTCCCTCTGACTATACACAGGCCTCCATTTCACCACTGACAGACCTCACAATTCTCCATCTGACCACAAACAGGTCCAAACAGGTCCCTAGACATGTCCACAGAGAGACCAATGAACATGAACAGACCATACAATTCCCCCTCTTACCAAAAACAGGCCTCACATGTCCCCCTATGTGTATTGTTAGAGTGAGACTTGTGAGACTTTTGAGGCCTGTTCCTGGTCAGAGAGAGACGTGTGAGGCATGTCTATGGTCAGAGGCAGAATATTGAGGCCTGTTTGTGGTCAAAAGGAGAATTGTGAGGCCTGTGTATGGTCAGAGGGTGATTTGTGAGGCCTGTGTATGGTCAGAGGGTGATTTGTGAGGCCTGTGTATGGTCAGAGGGAGATTTGCGATGCCTGTCTATGGGTTGAAATAGATTTGTGATGCCTGCCTATGGTCAGACAGAGACCTGTTTTCCAGTAAACAAATGCACAGATCAACCCCATAGTGTGCCACATGCCTCAAAAGTAAGTATAAACGAATATAATAACATTCTAGAGTGGCCACACTGTTGTAAAATAGAGCCACACGATTTGAATGGCAATGTCGGCTTTTCACTGTGGTATGTCATGTGGGACTACTACCCCCCCCCTTCCCTTATCTGGGGGTTGGAGAACCACTGCTGGGACTAGGCACTAGGCAGGTATGGCAAGTGAACTACTGTCCATAGTCAGGTCTCAAAAGTTCCCTCTGAAGGCCTCAGAACTCCACCTCTGACCATAAACAGGCCTGAAAAGTCTGCTGCTGTCTATAGACAGGTCTAAGAAGTCTCCATCTGACCACAGAGAGGCTTCACAAAAGTATCCATCTGACCACAGACTGGCCTGAAAGTTTCCATTTCGCCAAAGACAGACCTCACAAGTCTCCCTCTGACTATAGACAGGCCTCACAAGTCTGTCACCATATATAAATATATTTATATATATGCAACCTTTTTGTAACAGTCAGGCAACCATTTCGCTACATTAAAATCTTTCTACAAGGGTCGAGCGACAAAGACGTCAACGCATTGGCGCATAAGCATTTTTTTTTGCGTTTTTCCGATTAAATTCGTGTCCACAGATATGATAGACATGTCAGTGTGCCTCTAAAGTCTACTGCTGACCATAGACAGTCGTCATAAGTCTCCATTTTACCACAGACAAGCCTCACAAGTCTACCTCTGACCATACAGAGGCCTCACAAGTCTACCTCTGACCATACACAAGCCTCACAAGTCTCCATCTGACCATAGACGGGCCTCACAGGTCTCCATCTGAATACAAAGAACACTCCAAAGTCTCCTTATAGACAAGCCTCAGATGTCTCTTCATATATAAACATATGTATATATTTACAACCTTTTTGTAACAGTCAGACAACCATTTTGCTACATTAGCATTTTACTATATGGGTTGTGTGACAAACAAGTCAACTCAATGGAAACTAGCCATCACATGTCTCGTTCTTAACATAATTGAGCCACACTAGCTTCCCGTGGCCTCAAAAGTATTGCTGAACATATACAGGCCTCATAATTCTCATGCTGACCATCAGCAGTACTCACAAGTCTCCTTCTGACCATATCCAGGATACACAAGTCTAAAGTGGCCTATAGACAGACCTCACAAGTACATTCCTGTTCATGGATAGGCCTCACAAATCTACCTCTGACCATAGGCAGGCCTCAATAGTCTGCACCTGAACAACATGATTCAAGTCTACTTCTGTCCATAGACAGGTCTCAGACGACTATCTCGTCACATTTTCCCTCGGAGCATAGACAGGTCTCATATTCTCCCTCCCACTATACATAAGCCTCACGTATCTCCCTGTGACCATAGACAGGATTCACTTGTCTCCCTTCACCATAAACAGGCCTCAGAATTCGCCAGATGACCACACACCTGCTTCAAAGGCTAATGTAGCAAGATGGTTGTCTGATTGTTACAAAAAGGTTGTAAATATATAAATATGTTTATATATGAAAAGACATCTGAGGCTTGTCTAGAAGGAGACTTTGGAGTCCTCTTTGTATTCAGATGGAGACTTGTGAGGCCCGTCTATGGTCAGATCGAGACTTGTGAGGCCTGTGTATAGACAGAGGTAGACTTGTGAGGCTTGTCTCTCTCCGACCAAAGACAGATGTCTGACGTGTCTATCTGACCATAGACACGTCCCATGGGTCTCCCTCAACTACAGACAGGCCTCACAAGTCTCCCGCTGACCACAGATAGGCCTCACAAGTATGTCTCCATATATAAATATATTTATATATGTGCAACCTTTTTGTAACAATCAGGCAACCATTTTGCTACATTAAGATCTTGCTACATGGGTCAAGCGACAAAGAAGTCAACGCAATGGCACATAAGCAGGCCTCTCTTTCTCTGACCATAGGCACTACGTAGCCCCAGCAGTGGCTCTCCAACCCCCATATAAAGGGAGGAGGGGGGGTAGAGCCACATGATACACCACAGTGAAAATCTGACATTGCCATTCAAATCGTGTGGCTCTATTTTAAAACAGTGTGATCACTCCAAAATGTTATTATGTTCGTTTATTTTTGAGGCATGTGGCACACTTTGGTGCTGATCTGCGCATTTGTTTCCCTGGAAAACGCAGAATTTACATTTGAAGTGCTTCCAGACATTCTAAGCATTCGAATTTGCTGGCAACGTAAATTCTCTGTTTTCCAGTATACAAATGCGCAGATCAACCCCATAGTGTGCCACACGCCTCAAAAGTAAGTATAAACGAATATGAAAACATTCTAGAGTGGCCACACTGTTGTAAAATAGAGCCACATGATTTGAATGGCAATGTTGGGTTTTCACTGTGGTATGTCATGTGGGACTACGACCCCCCCCCCTTCCCTTATCTGGGGGTTGGAGAACCACTGCTGGGACTAGGCACTAGGCAGGTCTGGCAAGTGAACTTCTGTCCGTAGTCAGGCCTCAAAACTTCCATCTGAAGGCCTCAGAGCTCCACCTCTGACCATAAACAGGCCTGAAAAGTCTGCTCCTGTCTATAGACAAGTCTCAGAAGTCTCCATCTGACCATAGAGAGGCTTCACAAAAGTATCCATCTGACCACAGACTGGCCTAAAAGTCTCCATTTCGCCAAGGACAGACCTCACAAGTCTCCCTTTGACTATAGACAGGCCTCACAAGTCTGTCACCATATTATATAAATATATTTATATATATGCAACCTTTTTGTAACAGTCAGGCAACCATTTCGCTACATTAAAGTCTTTCTACAAGGGTTGAGCGACAAAGAAATCAACGCATTGGCGCATAAGCAGTTTGCGTTTTTCTGATTAAATTCATGTCCACAGACATGATAGACATGTCAGTATGCTTCTAAAGTCTACTGCTGAATATAGACAGTCGTAATAAGTCTCCATTTTACCACAGACATCCCTCACAAGTCTACCTCTGACCATACACAAGCCTCACAAGTCTACCTCTGACCATAGACGGGCCTCACAAGTCTATCTCTGACTATACACAAGCCTCACAAGTCTACCTCTGACTATACACAAGCCTTACAAGTCTACCTCTGATTATACACAAGCCTCACAAGTCTACCTCTGACCATAGACGAGCCTCACAAGTCTACCCCTGACTATACACAAGCCTCACAAGTCTACCTCTGACTATAGCCTCACAAGTCTACCTCTGACCATACACAGGCCTCACAAATCTACCTCTGACTATAGCCTCACAAGTCTACCTCTGACCATACACAGGCCTCACAAGTCTACCTCTGATTATACACGAGCCTCATTAGTCTACCTCTGATTATACACAGGCCTCACAAGTCTACCTCTTACTATAGCCTCACAAGTCTACCTCTGACTATACACAGGCCTCACAAGTCTACCTCTGACTATAGCCTCAAAAGTCTACCTCTGACCATACACAGGCCTCACAAGTCTACCTCTGACTATACACGAGCCTCACAAGTCTACCTCTGATTATACACAGGCCTCACAAGTCTACATCTGACTATAGCCTCACAAGTCTACCTCTGACTATACACAGGCCTCACAAGTCTACTTCTGACTATAGCCTCACAAGTCTACCTCTGACTATACACGGGCCTCACAAGTCTACCTCTGACTATACACAGGCCTCACAAGTCTACCTCTGACTATACACAGGCCTCACAAGTCTACCTCTGACTTTAGCATCACAAATCTACCTCTGACTATACACAGGCCTCACAAGTCTACCTCTGACTATACACAGGCCTCACAAGTCTACCTCTGACTATAGCCTCACAAATCTACCTCTGACTATACACAAGCCTCACAAGTCTACCTCTATAGCCTCACAAGTCTACCTCTGACTATAGCCTCACAAGTCTACCTCTGACCATAGACGGTCCTCACAAGTCTACCTCTGACTATAGCCTCACAAGTCTAATTCTGACTATAGCCTCACAAGTCTACCTCTGACCATAGACGGGCCTCACAAGTCTACCTCCGACTATACACAAGCCTCACAAGTCTACCTCTGACTATACACAGGCCTCACAAGTCTACCTCTGACCATACACAGGCCTCACAAGTCTACCTCTGACCATAGACGGGCCTCACAAGTCTACTCCTGATTATACACAGGCCTCACAAGTCTACCTCTGACTATAGCCTCACAAGTCTACCTCTGACTATGGCCTCACAAATCTACCTCTGACTATACACAGGCCTCACAAGTCTACCTCTGACTATAGGCTCACAAGTCTACTTCTGACTATACACAGGCCTCACAAGTCTACCTCTGACTATAGCCTCACAAGTCTACCTTTGACTATACACAGGCCTCACAAGTCTACCTCTGACTATAGCCTCACAAGTCTACCTCTGACCATACACAAACCTCACAAGTCTACCTCTGACTATACACAGGCCTCACAAGTCTACCTCTGACTATACACAGGCCTCACAAGTCTACCTCTGACTATAGCCTCACAAGTCTACCTCTGACCATACACAGGCCTCATAAGTCTACCTCTGACTATACACAGGCCTCACAAGTCTACCTCTGACTATAGCCTCACAAGTCTACCTCTGACCATACACAGGCCTCACAAGTCTACCCCTGACTATACACAGGCCTCACAAGTCTACCTCTGACTATAGCCTCACAAGTCCACCTCTGACCATACACAAGCCTCATAAGTCTACCTCTATAGCCTCACAAGTCTACCTCTGACCATAGCCTCACAAGTCTACCTCTGACTATAGCCTCACAAGTCTACCTCTGACCATACACAGGCCTCACAAGTCTACCTCTGACTATAGCCTCACAAGTCTACCTCTGACCATACACAGGCCTCACAAGTCTACCTCTGACTATACACGAACCTCACAAGTCTACCTCTGATTATACACAGGCCTCACAAGTCTACCTCTAACTATAGCCTCACAAGTCTACCTCTGACTATACACAGGCCTCACAAGTCTACCTCTGACTATAGCCTCACAAGTCTTCCTCTGACTATTCACAGGCCTCACAAGTCTACCTCTGACTATAGCGTCACAAGTCGACCTCTGACCATACACAGGTCTCACAAGTCTACCTCTGACTATAGCCTCACAAGTCTACCTCTGACCATACACAAGCCTCACAAGTCTACCTCTGACTATAGCGTCACAAGTCTACCTCTGACTATATACGGGCCTCTCAAGTCTACCTCTGACTATACACAAGCCTCACAAGTCTACCTCTGACTATACACAGGCCTAACAAGTCTACCTCTGACTATAGCCTCACAAATCTACCTCTGACTATACACAGGCCTCGCAAGTCTACCTCTGACTATAGCCTCACAAGTCTACCTCTGACTATACACAAGCCTCACAAGTCTACCTCTGACTATAGCCTCACAAGTCTACCTCTGACCATAGACGGGCCTCACAAGTCTACCTCTGACTATAGCCTCACAAGTCTACCTCTGACTATAGCCTCACAAGTCTACCTCTGACCATAGACGGGCCTCACAAGTCTACCTCCGACTATACACAAGCCTCACAAGTCTACCTCTGACTATACACAAGCCTCACAAGTCTACCTCTGACCATACACAGGCCTGACAAGTCTACCTCTGACCATAGACGGGCCTCACAAGTGTACCCTGACTATACTCAGGCCTCACAAGTCTACCTCTGACTATAGCCTCACAAGTCTACCTCTGACTATAGCCTCACAAGTCTACCTCTGACCATATACGGGCCTCACAAGTCTACCTCTGACTATACACAAGCTTCACAAGTCTACCTCTGACTATACACAGGCCTCACAAGTCTACCTCTGACCATACACAGGCCTCACAAGTCTAACCCTGACCATACACAAGCCTCACAAGTCTACCTCTGACCACAGACGGGCCTCACAAGTCTACCTCTGACTTTACACAAGCCTCATAAGTCTACCTTTGACTATACACAAGACTCACAAGTCTGCCTCTGACTATAGGCTCACAAGTCTATTTCTGACTATACACAGGCCTCACAATTCCACCTCTGACTATAGGCTCACAAGTCTATTTCTGACTATACACAGGCCTCACAAGTCTACCTCTGACTATAGCCTCACAAGTCTACCTCTGACCATACACCGGCCTCACAAGTCTACCTTTGCCTATACACAGGCCTCACAAGTCTACCTCTGACTACAGCCTCACAAGTCTACCTCTGACCACAGACGAGCCTCACAAGTCTACCGCTGACTATACACAGGCCTCACAAGTCTACCTCTGACCACAGACAAGAATCACAAGTCTACCTCTCACCACATACAGGGCTCACGAGTCTACCTCTGACTATAGCCTCACAAGTCTACCTCTGACCATACACAAGCCTCACAAGTCTACCTCTGACTATACACAGGCCTCACAAGTCTACCTCTGACTATAGCCTCACAAGTCTACCTCTGACTATAGCCTGACAAGTCTACCTCTGACCATACACAAGCCTCATAAGTCTACCTCTGACTATACACAAGCCTCACAAGTCTACCTCTGACTATAGCCTCACAAGTCTACCTCTGACCACAGACGAGCCTCACAAGTCTACCGCTGACTATACACAGGCCTCACAAGTCTACCTCTGACCACAGACAAGAATCACAAGTCTACCTCTCACCACACACAGGGCTCACGAGTCTACCTCTGACTATAGCCTCACAAGTCTACCTCTGACCATACACAGGCCTCACAAATCTACCTCTGACCATACACAGGCCTCACAAGTCTACCTCTGACTGTGCACAGGCCTCACAAGTCTACCTCTGACTATACACAAGCCTCACAAATCTACCTGTGACCATACACAGGCCTCACAAGTCTACCTCTGACTATACACAGGCCTCACGAGTCTACCTCTGACTATAGCCTCACAAGTCTACCTCTGACCATACACAGGCCTCACAAGTCTACCTCTGACCATACACAGGCCTCACAAGTCTACCTCTGACTATAGACGGGCCTCACAAGTCAGCCACTGACCATACACAGGCCTCACAAGTCTACCTCTGACTATACACGAGCCTCACAAGTCTACCTCTGATTATACACAGGCCTCACAAGTCTACCTCTGATTATACACAGGCCTCACAAGTCTACCTCTGACTATAGCCTCACAAATCTACCTCTGACTATACACAGGCCTCTCAAGTCTACCTCTGACTATAGCCTCACAAGTCTACCTCTGACCATACACATGCCTCACAAGTCTACCTCTGACTATAGCCTCACAAGTCTACCTCTGACCATACACAAGCCTCACAAGTCTACCTCTGACTATAGCCTCACAAGTCTACCTCTGACCATAGACGGGCCTCACAAGTCTACCTCTGACTATAGCCTCACAAGTCTACCTCTGACTATACACAAGCCTCACAAGTCTACCTCTGACCATACACGGGCCTCACAAATCTACCTCTGACCATAGACGGGCCTCACAAGTCTACCTCTGACCATACACAGGCCTCACAAATCTACCTCTGACCATACACAGGCCTCACAAGTCTACCTGTGACTATACACAGGCCTCACAAGTCTACCTCTGACTATACACAAGCCTCACAAGTCTACCTCTGACCATACACAGACCTCACAAGTCTACCTCTGACTATACACAGGCCTCACGAGTCTACCTCTGACTATAGCCACACAAGTCTACCTCTGACCATACACAGGCCTCACAAGTCTACCTCTGACCATACACAGGCCTCACAAGTCTACCTCTGACTATACACAAGCCTAACAAGACTACCTTTGACTAAAGCCTCACAAATCTACCTCTGACCATACACAGGCCTCACAAGTCTACCTTTGACCATACACAGGCCTCACAAGTCTACCTCTGACTATAGCCTCACAAGTCTACCTCTGACCATACACAGGCCTCACAAGTCTACCTCTGACCATACACAGGCCTCACAAGTCTACCTCTGACCATACACAGGCCTCACAAGTCTACCACTGACTATACACAGGCCTCACGAGTCTACCTCTGACTATAGCCTCACAAGTCTACCTCTGACCATACACAGGCCTCACAAGTCTACCTCTGACCATACACAGGCCTCACAAGTCTACCTCTGACTATACACGAGCCTCACAAGTCTACCTCTGATTATACACAGGCCTCACAAGTCTACCTCTGACTATAGCCTCACAAGTCTACCTCTGACTATACACAGGCCTCACAAGTCTATCTCTGACTATAGCCTCACAAGTCTACCTCTGACTATACACAAGCCTCACAAGTCTACCTCTGACTATAGCCTCACAAGTCTACCTCTGACCATACACATGCCTCTCAAGTCTACCTCTGACTATAGCCTCACAAGTCTACCTCTGACCATACACAAGCCTCACAAGTCTACCTCTGACTATAGCCTCACAAGTCTAACTCTGACTATACACGGGCCTCACAAGTCTACCTCTGACTATACACAGGCCTCACAAGTCTACCTATGACTATACACAGGCCTCACAAGTCTATCTCTGATTATTGCCTAACAAATCTACCTCTGACTATAGCCTCACAAGTCTACCTCTGACTATAGCCTCACAAGTCTACCTCTGACCATAGACGGGCCTCGAAAGTCTACCTCTGACTATACACAAGCCTCACAAGTCTACCTCTATAGCCTCACAAGTCTACCTCTGACTATAGCCTCACAAGTCTACCTCTGACCATAGACGGGCCTCACAAGTCTACCTCTGACTATAGCCTCACAAGTCTACCTCTGACTATAGCCTCACAAGTCTACCTCTGACCATAGACGGGCCTCACAAGTCTACCTCTGACTATACACAGGCCTCACAAGTCTACCTCTGACCATACACAGGCCACACAAGTCTACCTCTGACCATAGACGGGCCTCACAAGTCTACCCCTGACTATACACAGGCCTCATAAGTCTACATCTGACTATAGCCTCACAAGTCTACCTCTGACTATAGCCTCACAAGTCTACCTCTGACCATACACAAGCCTCACAAGTCTACCTCTGACTAAACACAGGCCTCACAAGTCTACCTCTGACTATAGCCTCACAAGTCTACCTCTGACCATACACAAGCCTCACGAGTCTACCTCTGACTATAGCCTCACAAGTCTATCTCTGACCACAGACAAGCCTCACAAGTCTACCGCTGACAATACACAGGCCTCACAAGTCTACCTCTGACCACAGACAAGCCTCACAAGTCTACCTCTGACCATACACAGGGCTCACAAGTCTACCTCTGACTATAGCCTCACAAGTCTACCTCTGACCATACACAAGCCTCACAAGTCTACCTCTGACCATACACAAGCCTCATAAGTCTACCTCTGACCATACTCGGGCCTCACAAGTCTACCTCTGACTATACAGAAGCCAAACAAGTCTACCTCTGACTATAGCCTCACAAATCTACCTCTGACCTTACACAAGCCTCACAAGTCTACCTCTGACTATACACAAGCCTAACAAGACTACCTCTAACTAAAGCCTCACAAATCTACCTCTGTCCATACACAGGCCTCACAAGTCTACCTCTGACCATACACAGGCCTCACAAGTCTACCTCTGACTATACACAGGCCTCACAAGTCTACCTCTGACCATACACGGGCCTCACAAGTCTACCTCTGACTATACACAAGCCTAACAAGTCTACCTCTGACTATAGCTTCACAAATCTACCTCTGACCATACACAAGCCTCACAAGTCTACCTCTGACTATACACAAGCCTAACAAGACTACCTCTGACTAAAGCCTCACAAATCTACCTCTGACCATACACAGGCCTCACAAGTCTACCTCTGACCATACACAGGCCTCACAAGTCTACCTCTGACTATACACAGGCCTCACAAGTCTACCTCTGACCATACACGGGCCTCACAAGTCTACCTCTGACCATACACAGGCCTCAAAAGTCTACCTCTGACCATACACGGGCCTCACAAGTCTACCTCTGACCATACACGGGCCTCACAAGACTACCTCTGACTAAAGCCTCACAAATCTACCTCTGACCATACACAGGCCTCACAAGTCTACCTCTGACCATACACAGGCCTCACAAGTCTACCTCTGACTATACACAGGCCTCACAAGTCTACCTCTGACCATACACGGGCCTCACAAGTCTACCTCTGACCATACACAGGCCTCACAAGTCTACCTCTGACCATACACAAGCCTCACAAGTCAACCTCTGACTATAGACGGGCCTCACAAGTCTACCTCTGACTATACACAAGCCTCACAAATCTACCTCTGACTATAGACGGGCCTCACAAGTCTACCTCTGACTATACACAGGCCTCACAAGTCTACCTCTGACCATACACGGGCCTCACAAGTCTACCTCTGACCATACACAGGCCTCACAAGTCTACCTCTGACCATACACGGGCCTCACAAGTCTACCTCTGACTATACACAAGCCTAACAAGACTACCTCACAAGCCTCACAAGTCTACGCGCCATGCGTCCTAAATTCGCCAACATTTTTTAGTTTAAGTACTATATAATACATATAACACTCGTAACATAGCAATATTTGTTACCAACGAAAACTTAGGTTCGCCAGCCAAAAATTCCATGATGTTGCAGATGTCGTCATTTCCGGTGGTTGCTGATGGGAGCATCTGTTATCTTGTTGTCTCATCACCTGCGAATGGCGATTGTAGTTCCCAAATTCACCATGTGTTTCAGTGCTGTTATTCCATCTGTAAAGTATATTTAATAATGATGAAATAGAAGCAGATATACATCACATCATGATTACACATGTCTCCTCGTTTTAGCAATGTGGTATTGCGCCATTTAGTGTCTTAAACTATAACATGAAAAGTTATCGCCAGAAACGTTCTCCTCCTGCCATTCAGAAATGAAGGGTGGGACACCAACGACTTTGAATATATATCTATATATACATGAACTTATATATTTGAACATCAAATATATGTCATTTTAATGATTTCATTATGTACATGTATTTCACGATGCATTGATTGTCCAAAAAGGGCCACCAGGCGAAACTGCCCTGAACCAGAAAGTGGAAGTTCACTCATTTGACAAGCACATAACCAGACATGAGCCATCGGCTGTTTGATTTTACCACTACATCCTTATTGGATTTGGATACCTGCAAATGATGAACCATAGCCTGGGGTGGGAATCGAACCCACAGTTCTGGACAACCAATAACAATGATATTGCAATTTAATGTTACAGCACATGCAAAATACATCCGAAAACTGACTGAAAATCTTTCACTAACAAATCAAAACTAATCGCAGTAATGTCCGCATCAAAATTTTACCAGTAATACCAACAAATTGTCATACTTTCCATAACAAACATACAATTTTACAAATAGGTTGACATTGTCATTTCCCAAAGCAACATGGAAACAGACTAAAATTTAAGAACAATCTGAGCACACAAAGCTCAATGCCCCCACGTAGCAGCCAACACACTCGTTGTGAAACCACTTATCACATGTGTCGCACGTGATCCAGTGCACCGTGCTAGGTTGTCGTCCCGAACTGGATGAAGGGGGAGAATCGCCCATGCACACATTACATACATCATCACTCTCACTCACACATGCATTGTCGATATGGATGTTTGTGTTGTGTGTGTCGTTATTTGTCGATCTTGTGTCCTTTCCGTTGGCCCTTCCCTTGCTCTTGCCCTTGCCCTTTCCTGCTTTCTTACCTTGTACTGTTTACAGCTGCCCTCCGCCCTCTTGTTGATCTCAACCTTTCTCTTTCTCAGTTGTCTCTGTGTGTCCTGTTCTTCTTCATCTCTTTCTGGTGACTCCTCCATTTGCTTCTTTGTACTTCTCTGTCTCCTTTTGCCCTTTCCTGCTGCAGTGTCCTGTTTCGCATCCATTTTCTTCGTTGCCCTTTCCTTCTTTTCATCTGCCTTTTTCTGTCTTTCCTGCCTTCGCGCCTTCTTCTCTTTGTCCACCTCTTCTTTCTTCTGTAGCTGCTTCAAAATGGCTTCCGACGTTATTGTTCTGCCAAAGTTGACAACTTTCCTGCGTCTGGCTGTTGTTGGTTTCGTGGTGGTCCCGGGAACGATGAAAAAATCTTGAACTTCTTCCGGGAGGTCCAGCACAGACTGCACAGGGTGATGACATTTTATGACTTGGTGGCATGTCGGACAGTGTGATCCTTTCAGTTCAGCATTGTCTTCTGTGACATCATTCTGTGCCCCTTCTGCTGTCTCATCGCCACCATTTTCGACCTCCGTTACCTGATCAGAATTTTCATTACGAACTTTCGTCCTTGACCTTGTACTAGGTCCGGCACGAGGTTGTTGTGGCACGTCCAGTTGCTGCTCTTGCTGCACTGGTGTCCGGATGTTTGAGGGCCGCACTTGGGTCCAGTCGATGGCCTTTGAGTTCAGAGGGTTAATACCACACTTTGTGAATGATGACTTGACCGTACTTGGAGAACAGACCTTATCGATAGCATAACTGAGTACAGTTGGGAGTTTGGCTCGTGAGATTACATTGTTGTTTATGCAACAAATTTAGGGATTGGGCTATGGAAATGAATTTGGCCTTGATGTGCTGAAATAAAGCACGTCCAAGGGTTGCAGTAGATGCGTTGTGTGTGCTGGCAATCCTAGTACGTCAATCTGTTTGATATGGAAAACCAAAACTTAGCATTTCGTGCATATCCACATTCTGAAATAGACCAAATCAATCAACAAGTCTATCACTCCAAAAAAAAGATGGATACCTGCTCCTCCTTTGCCTTGCAATCAACTTTAAGCTAACGTGGGACTCGTGATTATCGCAGATTAGCAACACAGGCCTCCTTCGCCCACAGTTTGGAATGAAGATTTGGGTGAACCACTCTGACTCATAAAATAATTCGGTGTCCATGTACCCTGTTGGATCACAAGCACTTCCACATACCGATAGATACAGTTACAATACCGAATAAATATCAATATTGTGTGATGTGTTAATATATGATTGTTAACTTTAAACTCCACCTCTGACCATAAACAGGCCTGAAAAGTCTGCTCCTATCTATAGACAGGTCTCAGAAGTCTCCATCTGACCACAGAGAGGCTTCACAAAAGTATCCATCTGACCACAGACTGGCCTAAAAGTTTCCATTTCGCCAAAGACAGACCTCACAAGTCTCCCTCTGACTATAGACAGGCCTCACAAGTCTGTCACCATATTTATATATATGCAACCTTTTTGTAACAGTCAGGCAACCATTTCGCTACATTAAAATCTTTCTACAAGGGTTGAGCGACAAAGAAGTCAACGCATTGGCGCATAAGCAGTTTGCGTTTTTCCGATTAAATTCGTGTCCACAGATATGATAGACATGTCAGTGTGCCTCTAAAGTCTACTGCTGACCATAGACAGTCGTCATAAGTCTCCATTTTACCACAGACAAGCCTCACAAGTCTACCTCTGACCATACACAGGCCTCACAAGTCTACCTCTGACGATAGACGGGCCTCACAAGTATACCTCTGACCATAGACGGGCCTCACAAGTCTACCTCTGACCATACACAAGCCTCACAAGTCTACCTCTGACCATAGACGAGCCTCACAAGTCTACCTCTGACCATACACAGGCCTCACAAGTCTACCTCTGACCATACACAAGCCTCACAAGTCTACCTCTGACCATACACAGGCCTCACAAGTCTATCTCTGACTATACACAAGCCTCAGAAGTCTACCTCTGACTATACACAAGCCTCACAAGTCTACCTCTGACCATAGACAGGCCTCACAAGTCTACCCCTGACTATACACAAGCCTCACAAGTCTACCTCTGACTATAGCCTCACAAGTCTACCTCTGACCATACACAGGCCTCACAAATCTACCTCTGACTATAGCCTCACAAGTCTACCTCTGACCATACACAGGCCTCACAAGTCTACCTCTGACTATACACAAGACTCACAAGTCTACCTCTGATTATACACAGGCCTCACAAGTCTACCTCTGACTATAACCTCACAAGTCTACCTCTGACTATACACAAGCCTCACAAGTCTAACTCTGACTATAGCCTCACAAGTCTACCTCTGACTATAGCCTCACAAGTCTACCTCTGACCACAGACAAGCCTCACAAGTCTACCGCTGACTATACACAGGCCTCACAAGTCTACCTCTGACCACAGACAAGCCTCACAAGTCTACCTCTGACCATACACAGGCCTCACAACTCTACCTCTGACCATACACAAGCCTCACAAGTCTACCTCTGACTATACACAGGCCTCACAAGTCTACCTCTGACCATATACAAGCCTAACAAGACTACCTCTGACTATAGCCTCACAAATCTACCTCTGACCATACACAGGCCTCACAAGTCTACCTCTGACTATAGACGTCCCTCACAAGTCTACCACTGACTATACACAAGCCTCACAAGTCTACCTCTGACTATACATAGGCCTCACAAGTCTACCTCTGACCATACACAGGCCTCACAAGTCTACCTCTGACTATAGACGTTCCTCACAAGTCTAGCTCTGACTATACACAGGCCTCACAAGTCTACCTCTGACCATATACAAGCCTAACAAGACTACCTCTGACTATAGCCTCACAAATCTACCTCTGACCATACACAAGCCTCACAAGTCTACCTCTGACTATACACAGGCCTGACAAGTCTACCTCTGACCATATACAAGCCTAACAAGACTACCTCTGACTATAGCCTCACAAGTCTACCTCTGACTATACATAGGCCTCACAAGTCTACCTCTGACTATAGACGTTCCTCACAAGTCTACCTCTGACTATACACAAGCCTCACAAGTCTACCTCTGACTATACATAGGCCTCACAAGTCTACCTCTGACTATAGACGGGCCTCACAAGTCTACCTCTGACTATAGACGGGCCTCACAAGTCTACCTCTGACTATACACAAGCCTCACAAATCTACCTCTGACTATAGACGGGCCCCACAAGTCTACCTCTGACTATACAAAAGCCTCACAAGTCTACCTCTGACTATAGACGGGCGTCACAAGTCTACCTCTGACTATACACAAGCCTCACAAATCTACCTCTGACCATACACAGGCCTCACAAGTCTACCTCTGACCATACACGGGCCTCACAAGTCTATTTCTGACCATACACAATCCTCACAAGTCTACCTCTGACCATACACAGGCCTCACAAGTCTACCTCTTACTATGCACAAGCCTCACAAGTCTACCTCTGACCATAGACGGGCCTCACAAGTCTACCTCTGACCATACACAAGCCTCACAAGTCTCCATCTGACCATAGACGGTCCTCACAAGTCTCCATCTGAATACAAAGAAGACTCCAAAGTCTCCTTATAGACAAACCTCGGATGTCTCTTCATATATAAACATATGTATATATTTACAACCTTTTTGTAACACTCAGACAACCATTTTGCTACATTAGTATTTTACTTTATGGGTTGTGTGACAAACAAGTCAACTCAATGGAAACTAGCCATCACATGTCTCGTTCTTAACATAATCGAGCCACACTACCTCCCCGTGGCCTCAAAAGTCATTGCTGAACATATATAGGCTTCATAATTCTCATGCTGACCATCAGCAGAACTCACAAGTCTCCCTCTGATCATATCCAGGATACACAAGTCTAAAGTGGCCTATAGACAGACCTCACAATTATATTCCTGTCCATTGACAGGCCTCACAAATCTACCTCTGACCATAGGCAGGCCTCAATAGTCTGCACCTGAACAACATGATTCAAGTCTACTTCTGTCCATAGACAGGTCTCAGACGACTATCTCGTCACATTTTCCCTCGGAGCAAAGGCAGGTCTCACATTTTCCCTCCCACTATACATAGGCCTCACATATCTCCCTGTGACCATAGACAGGATTCACTTGTCTCCCTTCACCATAAACAGGCCTCAGAATTCGCCAGATGACCACACACCTGCTTCAAAGGCTAATGTAGCAAAATGGTTGTCTGATTGTTACAAAAAGGTTGTAAATATATAAATATGTTTATATATGAAAAGACATCTGAGGCTTGTCTACAAGGAGACTTTGGAGTCCTCTTTGTATTCAGATGGAGACTTGTGAGGCCCGTCTATGGTCAGATCGAGACTTGTGAGGCCTGTGTATAGACAGAGGTAGACTTGTGAGGCTTGTCTCTCTCCGACCAAAGACAGATGTCTGACGTGTCTATCTGACCATAGACACGTCCCATGGGTCTCCCTCAACTACAGACAGGCCTCACAAGTCTCCCGCTGACCACAGATAGGCCTCACAAGTATGTCTCCATATATAAATATATTTATATATGTGCAACCTTTTTGTAACAATCAGGCAACCATTTTGCTACATTAAAATCTTGCTACATGGGTCAAGCGACAAAGAAGTCAACGCAATGGCACATAAGCAGGCCTCTCTTTCTCTGACCATAGGCACTAGGTAGCCCCAGCAGTGGCTCTCCAACCCCCATATAAAGGGAGGAGGGGGGTAGAGCCACATGATACACCACAGTGAAAATCTGACATTGCCATTCAAATCGTGTGGCTCTATTTTAAAACAGTGTGATCACTCCAAAATGTTATTATGTTCGTTTATACTTATTTTTGAGGCATGTGGCACACTTTGGTGCTGATCTGCGCATTTGTTTCCCTGGAAAACGGAGAATTTACATTTGAAGTGCTTACAGACATTCTAAGCATTCGAGTTTGCTGGCAATGTAAACTAGACGTCAAGGCCTAAAGATGCCTTGGAGGCATTTCGGTGTGATGAATAATTTATAATACTAGATATCGACGAAAATGAAAAATGTCGACAAATTTCGGGTCAAGGTCAAAGTTCATCAATAATTCCCCTTAGACATGTTTGTCTAGTGCGACGAGTCCGAAAATAACGTCCGTTTCGCTCTACGACGCACCGTTTCCGAGATATCGACGAAAACGAAAAATGCCGACTCGGCAAAAAAATTTCGGGTCAAGGTCAAAGTTCATCAATAATACCCCTTAGACATGTTTGTCTAGGGCGACGAGTCCGAAAATAACGTCCGTTTCGCTCTACGACGCACCGTTTCCGAGATATCGACGAAAACGAAAAATGCCGACTCGGCAAAAAAATTTCGGGTCAAGGTCAAAGTTCATCCATAATACCCCTTAGACATGTTTGTCTAGTGCGACGAGTCCGAAAATAACGTCCGTTTCGCTCTACGACGCACCGTTTCCGAGATATCGACGAAAACGAAAAATGCCGATCGGCAAAAAAATTTCGGGTCAAGGTCAAAGTTCATCCATAATACCCCTTAGACATGTTTGTCTAGTGCGACGAGTCCGAAAATAACGTCCGTTTCGCTCTACGACGCACCGTTTCCGAGATATCGATGAAAACGAAAAATGCCGACTCGGCAAAAAAATTTCCGGTCAAGGTCAAAGTTCATCCATAATACCCCTTAGACATGTTTGTCTAGGGCGACGAGTCCGAAAATAACGTCCGTTTCGCTCTACGACGCACCGTTTCCGAGATATGCAGGATGAATCAAGGATGACTCAGCAAAAAATTATTTCGACCTCTAGGTCAAAGGTCGTTTGAGGTATCGATCCCAAAATCAATAGGGTTCTTCCCTGGTGATATATAAACCTCCGTGCAAAATTCTGCAGCTATTGCCTGAATATTTTTTGAGTTATCGTCCGGAAACCAAGTTCCTGGATTTCATCCTCACGGACCTCACGGACCTCGGAGCCGGATCAAAAAAAAAAGTACACCCTAGAAATGTTTGTCTAGGGCGACGAGTCCGAAAATAACGTCCGTTTCGCTCTACGACGCACGGTTTCCGAGATATGCAGGAAGCCTCAAGGATGAATCAGCAAAAAATTATTTTGACCTCTAGGTCAAAGGTCGTTTGACGGATCGATCCCAAAATCAATAGGGTTCTTCCCTGGTGGCATATGAACCTCCATGCAGAGTTCTGCAACTATTGCATAAATATTTTTCCAGTTATCGTCCGGAAACCAAGTCTTAAAATTAGCCTTGATTTCATCCTCACGGACCTCACGGACCTCCGATCCGGCTCAAAAAGAATAGGGTTCTTCCTCATATCATTTCTGACTTGCGGTGAAAATTTGACAAGGATCCGTCAAGGCAATCTAAAGTTATCGTCCGGAAACCAAAAGTGGCGGAAGAAGAAGAAAAAAAAAAAAAAAAAAAAAATTCTGCTAAAACCATAAAGGCATTTCTGCCGAAATGCCTTAATTCTCTGTTTTCCAGTAAACAAATGTGCAGATCAACCCCATAGTGTGCCACACGCCTCAAAAGTAAGTATAAACGAATATGAAAACATTCTAGAGTGGCCACACTGTTGTAAAATAGAGCCACATGATTTGAATGGCAATGTCGGGTTTTCACTGTGGTATGTCATGTGGGACTACGACCCCCCCCCCCCCCCCTTCCCTTATCTGGGGGTTGGAGAACCACTGCTGGGACTAGGCACTAGGCAGGTCTGGCAAGTGAACTTCTGTCCGTAGTCAGGCCTCAAAACTTCCATCTGAAGGCCTCAGAACTCCACCTCTGACCATAAACAGGCCTGAAAAGTCTGCTCCTGTCTATAGACAGGTCTCAGAAGTCTCCATCTGACCACAGAGAGGCTTCCCAAAAGTATCCATCTGACCACAGACTGGCCTAAAAGTTTCCATTTCGCCAAAGACAGACCTCACAAGTCTCCCTCTGACTATAGACAGGCCTCACAAGTCTGTCACCATATATAAAAGGCCTCAGAACTCCACCTCTGACCATAAACAGGCCTGAAAAGTCTGCTCCTGTCTATAGACAGGTCTCAGAAGTCTCCATCTGACCACAGAGAGGCTCACAAAAGTATCCATCTGACCACAGACTGGCCTAAAAGTTTCCATTTCGCCAAAGACAGACCTCACAAGTCTACCTCTGACTATAGACGTTCCTCACAAGTCTACCTCTGACTATACACAGGCCTCACAAGTCTACCTCTGACCATATACAAGCCTAACAAGACTACCTCTGACTATAGCCTCACAAATCTACCTCTGACCATACACAAGCCTCACAAGTCTACCTCTGACTATACACAGGCCTCACAAGTCTACCTCTGACCATATACAAGCCTAACAAGACTACCTCTGACTATAGCCTCACAAGTCTACCTCTGACTATACATAGGCCTCACAAGTCTACCTCTGACTATAGACTTCCTCACAAGTCTACCTCTGACTATACACAAGCCTCACAAGTCTACCTCTGACTATACATAGGCCTCACAAGTCTACCTCTGACTATAGACGGGCCTCACAAGTCTACCTCTGACTATAGACGGGCCTCACAAGTCTACCTCTGACTATACACAAGCCTCACAAATCTACCTCTGACTATAGACGGGCCCCACAAGTCTACCTCTGACTATACAAAAGCCTCACAAGTCTACCTCTGACTATAGACGGGCGTCACAAGTCTACCTCTGACTATACACAAGCCTCACAAATCTACCTCTGACCATACACAGGCCTCACAAGTCTACCTCTGACCATACACGGGCCTCACAAGTCTATTTCTGACCATACACAATCCTCACAAGTCTACCTCTGACCATACACAGGCCTCACAAGTCTACCTCTTACTATGCACAAGCCTCACAAGTCTACCTCTGACCATAGACGGGCCTCACAAGTCTACCTCTGACCATACACAAGCCTCACAAGTCTCCATCTGACCATAGACGGGCCTCACAAGTCTCCATCTGAATACAAAGAAGACTCCAAAGTCTCCTTATAGACAAACCTCGGATGTCTCTTCATATATAAACATATGTATATATTTACAACCTTTTTGTAACAATCAGACAACCATTTTGCTACATTAGTATTTTACTGTATGGGTTGTGTGACAAACAAGTCAACTCAATGGAAACTTGCCATCACATGTCTCGTTCTTAACATAATCGAGCCACACTACCTCCCCGTGGCCTCAAAAGTCATTGCTGAACATATATAGGCTTCATAATTCTCATGCTGACCATCAGCAGAACTCACAAGTCTCCCTCTGATCATATCCAGGATACACAAGTCTAAAGTGGCCTATAGACAGACCTCACAATTATATTCCTGTCCATTGACAGGCCTCACAAATCTACCTCTGACCATAGGCAGGCCTCAATAGTCTGCACCTGAACAACATGATTCAAGTCTACTTCTGTCCATAGACAGGTCTCAGACGACTATCTCGTCACATTTTCCCTCGGAGCAAAGGCAGGTCTCACATTCTCCCTCCCACTATACATAGGCCTCACATATCTCCCTGTGACCATAGACAGGATTCACTTGTCTCCCTTCACCATAAACAGGCCTCAGAATTCGCCAGATGACCACACACCTGCTTCAAAGGCTAATGTAGCAAAATGGTTGTCTGATTGTTACAAAAAGGTTGTAAATATATAAATATGTTTATATATGAAAAGACATCTGAGGCTTGTCTACAAGGAGACTTTGGAGTCCTCTTTGTATTCAGATGGAGACTTGTGAGGCCCGTCTATGGTCAGATCGAGACTTGTGAGGCCTGTGTATAGACAGAGGTAGACTTGTGAGGCTTGTCTCTCTCCGACCAAAGACAGATGTCTGACGTGTCTATCTGACCATAGACACGTCCCATGGGTCTCCCTCAACTACAGACAGGCCTCACAAGTCTCCCGCTGACCACAGATAGGCCTCACAAGTATGTCTCCATATATAAATATATTTATATATGTGCAACCTTTTTGTAACAATCAGGCAACCATTTTGCTACATTAAAATCTTGCTACATGGGTCAAGCGACAAAGAAGTCAACGCAATGGCACATAAGCAGGCCTCTCTTTCTCTGACCATAGGCACTAGGTAGCCCCAGCAGTGGCTCTCCAACCCCCATATAAAGGGAGGAGGGGGGTAGAGCCACATGATACACCACAGTGAAAATCTGACATTGCCATTCAAATCGTGTGGCTCTATTTTAAAACAGTGTGATCACTCCAAAATGTTATTATGTTCGTTTATACTTATTTTTGAGGCATGTGGCAAACTTTGGTGCTGATCTGCGCATTTGTTTCCCTGGAAAACGGAGAATTTACATTTGAAGTGCTTCCAGACATTCTAAGCATTCGAGTTTGCTGGCAATGTAAATTCTCTGTTTTCCAGTAAACAAATGTGCAGATCAACCCCATAGTGTGCCACACGCCTCAAAAGTAAGTATAAACGAATATGAAAACATTCTAGAGTGGCCACACTGTTGTAAAATAGAGCCACATGATTTGAATGGCAATGTCGGGTTTTCACTGTGGTATGTCATGTGGGACTACGACCTCACAAATCTACCTCTGACCATACACAGGCCTCACAAGTCTACCTCTGACTATAGACGTTCCTCACAAGTCTACCTCTGACTATACACAAGCCTCACAAGTCTACCTCTGACTATACATAGGCCTCACAAGTCTACCTCTGACCATACACAGGCCTCACAAGTCTACCTCTGACTATAGACGTTCCTCACAAGTCTCCCTCTGACTATAGACAGGCCTCACAAGTCTGTCACCATATTTATATATATGCAACCTTTTTGTAACAGTCACGCAACCATTTCGCTACATTAAAATCTTTCTACAAGGGTCGAGCGACAAAGAAGTCAACACATTGGCACATAAGCAGTTTGCGTTTTTCTGATTAAATTCGTGTCCACAGACATGATAGACATGTCAGTATGCTTCAAAGTCTACTGCTGAATATAGACAGTCGTCATAAGTCTCCATTTTACCACAGACAAGCCTCACAAGTCTACCTCTGACCATACACAGGCCTCACAAGTCTACCTCTGACCATAGACGGGCCTCACATGTCTACCTCTGACCATACAACATGCCTCCCAAGTCTACCTCTGACTATACACAAGCCTCACAAGTCTACCTCTGACTATAGACTCACAAGTCTACCTCTGACTATACACAGGCCTCACAAGTCTACCTCTGACTATAGTCTCACAAGTCTACCTCTGACTATAGCCTCACAAGTCTACCTCTGACTATAGACGTTCCTCACAAGTCTACCTCTGACTATACACAAGCCTCACAAGTCTACCTCTGACTATACATAGGCCTCACAAGTCTACCTCTGACCATACACAGGCCTCACAAGTCTACCTCTGACTATAGACGTTCCTCACAAGTCTACCTCTGACTATACACAGGCCTCACAAGTCTACCTCTGACCATATACAAGCCTAACAAGACTACCTCTGACTATAGCCTCACAAATCTACCTCTGACCATACACAAGCCTCACAAGTCTACCTCTGACTATACACAGGCCTCACAAGTCTACCTCTGACCATATACAAGCCTAACAAGACTACCTCTGACTATAGCCTCACAAGTCTACCTCTGACTATACATAGGCCTCACAAGTCTACCTCTGACTATAGACGTTCCTCACAAGTCTACCTCTGACTATACACAAGCCTCACAAGTCTACCTCTGACTATAGCCTCACAAGTCTACCTCTGACCATACACAGGCCTCACAAGTCTACCTCTGACTATAGCCTCACAAGTCTACCTCTGACCATAGCCTCACAAGTCTACCTCTGACAATACACGGGTCTCACAAGTCTACCTCTGACTATACACAGGCCTCACAAGTCTACCTCTGACTATACACAGGCCTCACAAGTGTACCTCTGACTATAGCCTCACAAATCTACCTCTGACTATACACAGGCGTCACAAGTCTACCTTTGACTGTAGCCTCACAAGTCTACTTCTGACTATACACAAGCCTCATAAATCTACCTCTGACTATAGCCTCACAAGTCTACCTCTGACCATACACAAGCCTCACAAGTCTACCTCTGACTATAGCCTCACAAGTCTACCTCTGACTATACACAGGCCTCACAAGTCTACCTCTGACTATAGCCTCACAAGTCTACCTCTGACCATACACAAGCCTCACAAGTCTACCTCTGACTATAGCCTCACAAGTCAACCTCTGACTATAGCCTCACAAGTCTACCTCTGACAATACACGGGTCTCACAAGTCTACCTCTGACTATACACAGGCCTCACAAGTCTACCTCTGACTATACACAGGCCTCACAAGTGTACCTCTGACTATAGCCTCACAAATCTACCTCTGACTATACACAGGCGTCACAAGTCTACCTTTAACTGTAGCCTCACAAGTCTACTTCTGACTATACACAAGCCTCATAAATCTACCTCTGACTATAGCCTCACAAGTCTACCTCTGACTATAGCCTCACAAGTCTGCCTCTCACCATAGACGGGCCTCACAAGTCTACCTCCGACTATACACAAGCCTCACAAGTCTACCTCTGACTATACACAGGCCTCACAAGTCTACCTCTGACCATACACAGGCCTCGCAAGTCTACCTCTGACCATAGACGGGCCTCACAAGTCTACCCATGACTATACACAGGCCTCACAAGTCTACCTCTGACTATAGCCTCACAAGTCTACCTCTGACTATAGCCTCACAAGTCTACCACTGAATATACACAAGCCTCACTAGTCTACCTCTGACTATAGCCTCACAAGTCTACCTCTGACTATAGCCTCACAAGCCTACCTCTGACAATAGACGGGCCTCACAAGTCTACCTCTGAATATACACAAGCCTCACAAGTCTACCTCTGACTATACACAGGCCTCACAAGTCTACCTCTGACCATACACAGGCCACACAAGTCTACCTCTGACTATAGCCTCACAAGTCTACCTCTGACCATACACAGGCCTCACAAGTCTACCTCTGACTATAGCCTCACAAGTCTACCTCTGACTATACACAAGCCTCACAAATCTACCTCTGACTAGTCACAGGCCTCACAAGTCTACCTCTGACTACACACAGGCCTCACAAGTCTACCTCTGACTATAGCCTCACAATTCTACCTCTGACCATACACAGGCCTCACAAGTCTACCTCTGACTATAGCCTCACAAGTCTACCTCTGACTATAGCCTCACAAGTCTACCTCTGACTATACACAGGCCTCACAAGTCTACCTCTGACTATAGCCTCACAAGTCTACCTCTGACTGTAGCCTCACAAGTCGACCTCTGACTATACACAAGCCTCACAAATCTACCTCTGACTATAGCCTCACAAGTCTACCTCTGACTATAGCCTCACTAGTCTACCTCTGACTATAGCCTCACAAGCCTACCTCTGACCATAGACGGGCCTCACAAGTCTACCTCTGACCATACACAAGCCTCACAAGTCTACCTCTGACTATAGCCTCACAAGTCTACCTCTGACTATACACGGGTCTCACAAGTCTACCTCTGACTATACACAGGCCTCACAAGTCTACCTCTGACTATACACAGGCCTCACAAGTGTACCTCTGACTATAGCCTCACAAATCTACCTCTGACTATACACAGGCGTCACAAGTCTACCTTTGACTGTAGCCTCACAAGTCTACCTCTGACTATACACAAGCCTCATAAATCTACCTCTGACTATAGCCTCACAAGTCTACCTCTGACTATAGCCTCACAAGTCTACCTCTGACTATAGCCTCACAAGTCTGCCTCTCACCATAGACGGGCCTCACAAGTCTACCTCCGACTATACACAAGCCTCACAAGTCTACCTCTGACTATACACAGGCCTCACAAGTCAACCTCTGACCATACACAGGCCTCACAAGTCTACCTCTGACCATAGACGGGCCTCACAAGTCTACCCCTGACTATACACAGGCCTCACAAGTCTACCTCTGACTATAGCCTCACAAGTCTACCTCTGACTATAGCCTCACAAGTCTACCACTGAATAAACACAAGCCTCACTAGTCTACCTCTGACTATAGCCTCACAAGTCTACCTCTGACTATAGCCTCACAAGCCTACCTCTGACAATAGACGGGCCTCACAAGTCTACCTCTGAATATACACAAGCCTCACAAGTCTACCTCTGACTATACACAGACCTCACAAGTCTACCTCTGACCATACACAGGCCACACAAGTCTACCTCTGACTATAGCCTCACAAGTCTACCTCTGGCCATACACAGGCCTCACAAGTCTACCTCTGACTATAGCCTCACAAGTCTACCTCTGACTATACACAAGCCTCACAAATCTACCTCTGACTAGTCACAGGCCTCACAAGTCTACCTCTGACTATACACAGGCCTCACAAGTCTACCTCTGACTATAGCCTCACAAGTCTACCTCTGACCATACACAGGCCTCACAAGTCTACCTCTGACTATAGCCTCACAAGTCTACCTCTGACTATAGCCTCACAAGTCTACCTCTGACTATACACAGGCCTCACAAGTCTACCTCTGACTATAGCCTCACGAGTCTACCTCTGACTGTAGCCTCACAAGTCTACCTCTGACTATACACAAGCCTCACAAATCTACCTCTGACTATAGCCTCACAAGTCTACCTCTGACTATAGCCTCACTAGTCTACCTCTGACTCTAGCCTAACAAGCCTACCTCTGACCATAGACGGGCCTCACAAGTCTACCTCTGACTATACACAAGCCTCACAAGTCTACCTCTGACTATACACAAGCATCACAAGTCTACCTCTGACTATACACAGGCCTCACAAGTCTATCCCTGACCATACACAAGCCTCACAAGTCTACCTCTGACTATACACAAGCCTCACAAGTCTACCTCTGACCACAGGCGGGCCTCACAAGTCTACCTCTGACTATACACAAGCCTCATAGGTCTACCTCTGACTATACACAAGCCTCACAAGTCTGCCTCTGACTATACACAGGCCTCACAAGTCTACGTCTGACTATAGCCTCACAAGTCTACATCTGACTATACACAAGTCTACCTCTGACTGTAGCCTCACAAGTGTACCTCTGACTATACACAAGCCTCACAAGTCTACCTCTGACTATAGCCTCACAAATCTACCTCTGACTATACACAAGCCTCACAAGTCTACCTCTGACTATAGCCTCACAAGTCTACATCTGACTATACACAAGTCTACCTCTGACTGTAGCCTCACAAGTGTACCTCTGACTATACACAAGCCTCACAAATCTACCTCTGACTATAGCCTCACAAGTCTACCTCTGACTATAGCCTCACAAGTCTACCTCTGACTATAGCCTCACAAGTCTACCTCTGACCATACACAGGCCTCACAAGTCTACCTCTGACCATCGACGGGCCTCACAAGTCTACCCCTGACTATACACAGGCCCCACAAGTCTACCTCTGACTATAGCCTCACAAGTCTACCACTGACTATACACAAGCCTCACTAGTCTACCTCTGACTATAGCCTCACAAGTCTACCTCTGACTATAGCCTCACAAGCCTACCTCTGACCATAGACGGGCCTCACAAGTCTACCTCTGACTATACACAAGCCTCACAAGTCTACCTCTGACTATACACAGGCCTCACAAGTCTACCTCTGACCATACACATGCCACACAAGTCTACCTCTGACTATAGCCTCACAAGTCTACCTCTGACCATACACAGGCCTCACAAGTCTACCTCTGACTATAGCCTCACAAGTCTACCTCTGACTATACACAAGCCTCACAAATCTACCTCTGACTAGTCACAGGCCTCACAAGTCTACCTCTGACTATACACAGGCCTCACAAGTCTACCTCTGACCATACACAGGCCTCACAAGTCTGCCTCTGACCATACACGGGCCTCACAAATCTACCTCTGACCATACACAGGCCTCACAAGTCTACCTCTGACCATACACAGGCCTCACAAGTCTGCCTCTGACCATACACAGGCCTCACAAGTCTACCTCTGACCATACACAGGCCTCACAAGTCTACCTCTGACTATAGACGGGCCTCACAAGTCTACCTCTGACCATACACAAGCCTCACAAGTCTACCTCTGACTATAGTTGGGCCTCACAAGTCTACCTCTGACCATACACAGGCCTCACAAGTCTACCTCTGACCATACACAGGCCTCACAAGTCTGCCTCTGACCATACACAGGCCTCACAAGTCTACCTCTGACTATAGACGGGCCTCACAAGTCTACCTCTGACCATACACGAGCCTCACAAGTCTACCTCTGACTATAGACGGGCCTCACAAGTCTACCTCTGACCATACACAAGCCTCACAAGTCTACCTTTGACTATACACAGGCCTCACAAGTCTACCTCTGACCATATACAAGCCTAACAAGACTACCTCTGACTATAGCCTCACAAGTCTACCTCTGACTATACATAGGCCTCACAAGTCTACCTCTGACTATAGACGTTCCTCACAAGTCTACCTCTGACTATACACAAGCCTCACAAGTCTACCTCTGACTATAGCCTCACAAGTCTACCTCTGACCATACACAGGCCTCACAAGTCTACCTCTGACTATAGCCTCACAAGTCTACCTCTGACCATAGCCTCACAAGTCTACCTCTGACAATACACGGGTCTCACAAGTCTACCTCTGACTATACACAGGCCTCACAAGTCTACCTCTGACTATACACAGGCCTCACAAGTGTACCTCTGACTATAGCCTCACAAATCTACCTCTGACTATACACAGGCGTCACAAGTCTACCTTTGACTGTAGCCTCACAAGTCTACTTCTGACTATACACAAGCCTCATAAATCTACCTCTGACTATAGCCTCACAAGTCTACCTCTGACCATACACAAGCCTCACAAGTCTACCTCTGACTATAGCCTCACAAGTCTACCTCTGACTATACACAGGCCTCACAAGTCTACCTCTGACTATAGCCTCACAAGTCTACCTCTGACCATACACAAGCCTCACAAGTCTACCTCTGACTATAGCCTCACAAGTCAACCTCTGACTATAGCCTCACAAGTCTACCTCTGACAATACACGGGTCTCACAAGTCTACCTCTGACTATACACAGGCCTCACAAGTCTACCTCTGACTATACACAGGCCTCACAAGTGTACCTCTGACTATAGCCTCACAAATCTACCTCTGACTATACACAGGCGTCACAAGTCTACCTTTAACTGTAGCCTCACAAGTCTACTTCTGACTATACACAAGCCTCATAAATCTACCTCTGACTATAGCCTCACAAGTCTACCTCTGACTATAGCCTCACAAGTCTGCCTCTCACCATAGACGGGCCTCACAAGTCTACCTCCGACTATACACAAGCCTCACAAGTCTACCTCTGACTATACACAGGCCTCACAAGTCTACCTCTGACCATACACAGGCCTCGCAAGTCTACCTCTGACCATAGACGGGCCTCACAAGTCTACCCATGACTATACACAGGCCTCACAAGTCTACCTCTGACTATAGCCTCACAAGTCTACCTCTGACTATAGCCTCACAAGTCTACCACTGAATATACACAAGCCTCACTAGTCTACCTCTGACTATAGCCTCACAAGTCTACCTCTGACTATAGCCTCACAAGCCTACCTCTGACAATAGACGGGCCTCACAAGTCTACCTCTGAATATACACAAGCCTCACAAGTCTACCTCTGACTATACACAGGCCTCACAAGTCTACCTCTGACCATACACAGGCCACACAAGTCTACCTCTGACTATAGCCTCACAAGTCTACCTCTGACCATACACAGGCCTCACAAGTCTACCTCTGACTATAGCCTCACAAGTCTACCTCTGACTATACACAAGCCTCACAAATCTACCTCTGACTAGTCACAGGCCTCACAAGTCTACCTCTGACTACACACAGGCCTCACAAGTCTACCTCTGACTATAGCCTCACAATTCTACCTCTGACCATACACAGGCCTCACAAGTCTACCTCTGACTATAGCCTCACAAGTCTACCTCTGACTATAGCCTCACAAGTCTACCTCTGACTATACACAGGCCTCACAAGTCTACCTCTGACTATAGCCTCACAAGTCTACCTCTGACTGTAGCCTCACAAGTCGACCTCTGACTATACACAAGCCTCACAAATCTACCTCTGACTATAGCCTCACAAGTCTACCTCTGACTATAGCCTCACTAGTCTACCTCTGACTATAGCCTCACAAGCCTACCTCTGACCATAGACGGGCCTCACAAGTCTACCTCTGACCATACACAAGCCTCACAAGTCTACCTCTGACTATAGCCTCACAAGTCTACCTCTGACTATACACGGGTCTCACAAGTCTACCTCTGACTATACACAGGCCTCACAAGTCTACCTCTGACTATACACAGGCCTCACAAGTGTACCTCTGACTATAGCCTCACAAATCTACCTCTGACTATACACAGGCGTCACAAGTCTACCTTTGACTGTAGCCTCACAAGTCTACCTCTGACTATACACAAGCCTCATAAATCTACCTCTGACTATAGCCTCACAAGTCTACCTCTGACTATAGCCTCACAAGTCTACCTCTGACTATAGCCTCACAAGTCTGCCTCTCACCATAGACGGGCCTCACAAGTCTACCTCCGACTATACACAAGCCTCACAAGTCTACCTCTGACTATACACAGGCCTCACAAGTCAACCTCTGACCATACACAGGCCTCACAAGTCTACCTCTGACCATAGACGGGCCTCACAAGTCTACCCCTGACTATACACAGGCCTCACAAGTCTACCTCTGACTATAGCCTCACAAGTCTACCTCTGACTATAGCCTCACAAGTCTACCACTGAATAAACACAAGCCTCACTAGTCTACCTCTGACTATAGCCTCACAAGTCTACCTCTGACTATAGCCTCACAAGCCTACCTCTGACAATAGACGGGCCTCACAAGTCTACCTCTGAATATACACAAGCCTCACAAGTCTACCTCTGACTATACACAGACCTCACAAGTCTACCTCTGACCATACACAGGCCACACAAGTCTACCTCTGACTATAGCCTCACAAGTCTACCTCTGGCCATACACAGGCCTCACAAGTCTACCTCTGACTATAGCCTCACAAGTCTACCTCTGACTATACACAAGCCTCACAAATCTACCTCTGACTAGTCACAGGCCTCACAAGTCTACCTCTGACTATACACAGGCCTCACAAGTCTACCTCTGACTATAGCCTCACAAGTCTACCTCTGACCATACACAGGCCTCACAAGTCTACCTCTGACTATAGCCTCACAAGTCTACCTCTGACTATAGCCTCACAAGTCTACCTCTGACTATACACAGGCCTCACAAGTCTACCTCTGACTATAGCCTCACGAGTCTACCTCTGACTGTAGCCTCACAAGTCTACCTCTGACTATACACAAGCCTCACAAATCTACCTCTGACTATAGCCTCACAAGTCTACCTCTGACTATAGCCTCACTAGTCTACCTCTGACTCTAGCCTAACAAGCCTACCTCTGACCATAGACGGGCCTCACAAGTCTACCTCTGACTATACACAAGCCTCACAAGTCTACCTCTGACTATACACAAGCATCACAAGTCTACCTCTGACTATACACAGGCCTCACAAGTCTATCCCTGACCATACACAAGCCTCACAAGTCTACCTCTGACTATACACAAGCCTCACAAGTCTACCTCTGACCACAGGCGGGCCTCACAAGTCTACCTCTGACTATACACAAGCCTCATAGGTCTACCTCTGACTATACACAAGCCTCACAAGTCTGCCTCTGACTATACACAGGCCTCACAAGTCTACGTCTGACTATAGCCTCACAAGTCTACATCTGACTATACACAAGTCTACCTCTGACTGTAGCCTCACAAGTGTACCTCTGACTATACACAAGCCTCACAAGTCTACCTCTGACTATAGCCTCACAAATCTACCTCTGACTATACACAAGCCTCACAAGTCTACCTCTGACTATAGCCTCACAAGTCTACATCTGACTATACACAAGTCTACCTCTGACTGTAGCCTCACAAGTGTACCTCTGACTATACACAAGCCTCACAAATCTACCTCTGACTATAGCCTCACAAGTCTACCTCTGACTATAGCCTCACAAGTCTACCTCTGACTATAGCCTCACAAGTCTACCTCTGACCATACACAGGCCTCACAAGTCTACCTCTGACCATCGACGGGCCTCACAAGTCTACCCCTGACTATACACAGGCCCCACAAGTCTACCTCTGACTATAGCCTCACAAGTCTACCACTGACTATACACAAGCCTCACTAGTCTACCTCTGACTATAGCCTCACAAGTCTACCTCTGACTATAGCCTCACAAGCCTACCTCTGACCATAGACGGGCCTCACAAGTCTACCTCTGACTATACACAAGCCTCACAAGTCTACCTCTGACTATACACAGGCCTCACAAGTCTACCTCTGACCATACACATGCCACACAAGTCTACCTCTGACTATAGCCTCACAAGTCTACCTCTGACCATACACAGGCCTCACAAGTCTACCTCTGACTATAGCCTCACAAGTCTACCTCTGACTATACACAAGCCTCACAAATCTACCTCTGACTAGTCACAGGCCTCACAAGTCTACCTCTGACTATACACAGGCCTCACAAGTCTACCTCTGACCATACACAGGCCTCACAAGTCTGCCTCTGACCATACACGGGCCTCACAAATCTACCTCTGACCATACACAGGCCTCACAAGTCTACCTCTGACCATACACAGGCCTCACAAGTCTGCCTCTGACCATACACAGGCCTCACAAGTCTACCTCTGACCATACACAGGCCTCACAAGTCTACCTCTGACTATAGACGGGCCTCACAAGTCTACCTCTGACCATACACAAGCCTCACAAGTCTACCTCTGACTATAGTTGGGCCTCACAAGTCTACCTCTGACCATACACAGGCCTCACAAGTCTACCTCTGACCATACACAGGCCTCACAAGTCTGCCTCTGACCATACACAGGCCTCACAAGTCTACCTCTGACTATAGACGGGCCTCACAAGTCTACCTCTGACCATACACGAGCCTCACAAGTCTACCTCTGACTATAGACGGGCCTCACAAGTCTACCTCTGACCATACACAAGCCTCACAAGTCTACCTTTGACTATAGACGGGCCTCACAAGTCTACCTCTGACCATACACAGGCCTCACAAGTCTACCTCTGACCATACACAGGCCTCACAAGTCTGCCTCTGACCATACACAGGCCTCACAAGTCTACCTCTGACTATATACAAGCCTCACGAGTCTACCTCTGACCATAGACGGACCTCACAAGTCTACCTCTGACCATACACAAGCCTCACAAGTCTACCTCTGACCATAGACGGGCCTCAGAAGTCTACCTCTGACCATACACAGGCCTCACAAGTCTACCTCTGACTATACACAAGCCTCACAACAAGTCTACCTCTGACCATAGACGGGCCTCACAAGTCTCCATCTGAATACAAAGAGGACTATAAAGTCTCCTTATTGAGAAGCCTCAGATGTCTCTTCATATATAAACATATGTATATATTTACAACCTTTTTGTAACAATCAGACAACCATTTTACTTCATTAGCATTTTACTATATGTGTTGTGTGACAAACAAGTCAACTCAATGGAGACTAGCCATCACATGTCTCGTTCTTAACATAATTGAGCCACACTAGCTTCCCGTGGCCTCAAAAGTCATTGCTGAACATATACAGGCCTCATAATTCTCATGCTGACCATCAGCAGAACTCACAAGTCTCCCTCTGACCGTATCCAGGATACACAAGTCTAAAGTGGCCTATAGACAGACCTCACAAGTATATTCCTGTCCATTGACAGGCCTCACAAATCTACCTCTGACCATAGGCAGGCCTCAATAGTCTGTACCTGAACAACATGATTCAAGTCTACTTCTGTCCATAGACAGGTCTCAGACGACTATCTCGTCACATTTTCCCTCAGAGCAAAGGCAGGTCTCACATTCTCCCTCCCACTATACATAGGCCTCACATATCTCCCTGTGACCATAGACAGGATTCATTTGTCTCCCTTCACCATGAACAGGCCTCAGAATTCGCCATATGACCACACACCTGCTTCAAAGGCTTCCTCTGACCACAGACAGGCCTCACAAGTCAAATCTGACAACAGGCAGGTCACACAAGTTTCTCTCTGACCACAACTTACCTATTATGCACATGTACGAACAAAATACAAGCATTCTGGATATTCCACCTACCATCATTTAGACTACAGAGGCTAATTTTAAACAGTTGAGGTCATACGTTGCCTTTGGGCTTAATTACTCTTCTGATGTCAAGTTCAAGGTCACCAAAAGCTGTACCATACGCGGGTTCCCATATATTCATAATACAAACCTATGCTCCATATATTTGTTTAAGCATTTTGTCTCCAGAGACCAATCCACAGATCTCAGATCAGATGTGACCTTGAGATGTAGCACTCAAGGCCACCTGAGGTCAAGTTCAAGGTCACCAAAAGGTTCACCATATATGACTACAAACCTAAGCTCTATGATATGATCAAGCGTTTTCATTCCAGAGGCCAATTTGTGGATTTCAGACCATTTTGGAATGGCTATTTGACCTTTCAAGGTCGTCGAAGGTCAAATTCAAGGTCACCACTCAAATCGCCATACATGACTACCAATTTGAATGTACCATTATTTAAGCTCATCTTCAAGTGTTGTATGTGAACACAGGTACAGTGTAGCAGCTCCCATTGAAATAAAGAAAAAATTCAAAAAAAAGTTCAAAAAAGTGTTTCTTTCAGTTTTTTCACTGACCCACCAGGAAACTCCGACTGCCGGCAACACGCAGACCAGCGATTTAAGGACAACGAAAAATTTGCCTGTAAACAAAAAAGCTAAAAATGTGGATGACAACGACGGAGGCAACGCCATGGGGCCAATTAGTATATCGGATCATAGGTTCGGGAACTTAAATATGAACAAACCTATTTCTCGTGATGTGAACTTCGAACGTAAACCATCTCTATCCAGCCCGAGAATCATGCACCATTTGGCAGTTTCATCCTGATCACGCTTCTGCATCAGGGACTGGAAAAAAATTCATGAAAGTAAATTCATATTAGACATTAAAGCCTACATGTCATGTACATGTAGAGGCCTAGTCTATTCCCATACTCTGTATTCTTTTTCTTTGTTTTTTAATTGTAAAAATGGAAGGTATAGTTTGAAATGTGTGACTGTTTGGTACATATCTGTTTGGTACACTTTTATTCTGATTTGGGTGTATGACTAAGATCTGAATCCAAAGTGCTTCCAATTTTTACAACCCATGCTTTGATCCAAACCCCCTTCATCTTATATAAACATACTAATAACTTCTGGGCAGTTATGTAAGAAACTAATTAATCATTTTAATCGATCATTGGGTGGTTGAATTGAACCAATTCATCAAAGATGAAATTGTAACCAATTACTAGTACCAATCCAACACTAGTTCTAATAGGCTAATTTCAGCACAAAGTGTCCTCATTCAGGGGTCATGATCTTACCATAATAAGTACCATGTGAAATATAATGAAAAGCAGTTGAAATATGCAACCTGTGGAGCGTTCACAAGAAAATCTCTGCAACAATTTAGTTTCTTACCTCTTGTCGAGCAGTTAAACTGGCCTTCAGCTGAAAAAAAGGTTGAAAACTTTTAAAGAACAAATGAAGATGACCAATTTTCATAAGGCCTAACAGAAAATTAGCTCAATGGCTGAAATAGGTTACCGGACAATTTCAGTTTGAAACATTGCCGGTGAGATAATACCTTGAGATTAATTGCTTACGTCATCTCGGGTCGAGTTCAAGGTCACTGAAGCTGCATGGTAAATAGCTTCTTATAGGCTAGTTTTACACATTTATAGAAGTCATACGTGACCTTTGGAGTTATTATTCTTCTAATGTCAAGTTCAAGGCCACCAAAAGCTGTGATGTACATGTCTTCATATATGTTCATAGTACAAACCTCATATATGTTCATAGTACAAACCTAAGCTCTGCCCACTTGTGTAAGCATTTTGTCTGCAGAGCCCATTTTACAGATCTCAGATTAGATAGGACCTTGAGATTTAGCACTCAAAGTTATCTGAGGTCAAGTTCAAGGTCACCGAAAGTTGCGCCATATATGACTTCATATGTGCTCATAATACAAACCTAAGCTCAATGAGCAAGCGTTTTCACTCCACATCTCCAGTAGCCAATTTGTGGATTTCAGGCAATTTTGGGATGGCCGTTTTGACCTTCCAAGGTCATCAAAGGTCAAATTCAAGGTCACCAAATGTTGCATCATATATGACTTCCTATATGCTCATGATGCAAACCTAAGCTCTATGATCAAGCGTTTTCACTCCAGAGGCCAATTTGTGGATTTCAGGTGATTTTGGAATGACAGTTTCGACAGTTTCATCGAAGGTCAAATTCAAGGTCACCAAAAGTTGTGCCATATATGACGGCAAGGGAGGCAGAGCTACGGGGTCTCGAGCTTACGTCTGTTGACGAGGCTGAACTCCGTGCTTGGCCGCTGTTCATGGGTTTCATGTTTGGTGATGTCTCTTGTCAGGAAGTTCAATCTTTTAGAGAGAATGTTCGTGATGAGAAGGTCACGCGCATCGTTACCAAGTCCAGCGGTGCGGGGAAGGCGGCAAAGAAGTCTAGGGTTGCTCGTCCTTGTGAGCTATCTGGGATGCGTCGGTGAAGAATGTCTCCTGAGGCACATAATCCTCGAGAGGCATTCCCCGAAGCAGGTTTTGTGAATCCGCCCACCAATGACATGCTTCGATCGCACGCTGATCAAGACGAACCACTTGATCCAGCGGGTCTTTGGAGATCCTCCACTGAGTGGAGAGAGACCACTGAATCGGTCGCATGAAACAACGACCGTAAGGTACCTGCTTTTCCATGGACGCTAGCAGCCTGATCATGATCAATGATCCAGCCAGTCGTCGATGTAGTAATGGAACTGAATTCCCATCAATCGAACCCTGGCTGCCATGGCCCTTACTATCCTGGTAAAGACGTAAGGTGCCATGGACACTCCGAACGGGAGAACACGGAACTGGTACATGGTCCCCTCGAAGGCAAACTTTAGGTACCTTCGAAAATGGAGATGGATCAGAACATGGAGATAGGCCCACATGCCCCGTTTCTCCCCTCTCCTGAGGGTGTTGACTTTGCAGGTCGCGCACAGACGTTTGGGGCACAGGTCAAAGGATTGAAATGAATCCATGATCAATGATCATTGCTGTCCCACACGCGGAAGGTGCTAGATCTGGCACTGTCGCTAGGATGGATTCCCAATCGGGAAAAGTCCCATCTCACGCCATGTCAAAGTCTAACGTACATAGGAGTCGAGTTCGATTTGAGGAAGGGTGTAGCGCTCCCTCCTCAGGATCGCATCGACAAGACTCTGAAAATAATTCAGGACCTGTCGATCAGCCCGTCAGTCACGGCTCAGACCGTGTTGTCACTGATCAATGAACCAGTAGACGTAACAAAATAGACTATAGTAACAAAGACCAGGGGATTGTAGGGTAACTTCAATCAACTGATCGCCTCATCAACGAAGTAGGGACCAGTTAACCAAAGGGGCCAGTTACCGGTGAATACTGTGTACGATTGAGTCTAGTCAATCACAAATATCTCTAACCAAAGCCCAAATACCTAAATCTGTAACGCCGATTAATTCCATGCCGTTAGCAAACAAGTGAAATAATCCACTGAAAACACGTAGTAAACCACGAGAATGCGGATAAATCAGAGGAATTTCCAAGAGCTAGGAAAATTTGCAGCCAGCCAAGATGGCACCCGGACAAGAAAAGTGAAGCAGGAAAGTGCGTGGGTCACGATTAGAGGGAAAATTCAAGCGTGGGGGCCACTGCATGGCACTAGACAGCATGGTCGATTTTTTGTAGGTGGTATGTCCGATATGCACGACCCAGATACATGTAAGATTCGAGCAAGCAGTATTTCAGATTGGTAATGTATAAAATAAACTCAGGTATGACATGCTGATAGGCATAAACCACAAAAAACAGGCAAATGTCTGAGTTTTAGGTTTTTAACAGCCCAATACCTTTGAAAAATCACTATTTGACCTTGAAAGGTCATCCAAGGTCAAGTTCAAGGTCCCCATTTTGAAGGGGGTGGGGGTCGGGAACATGGCAAACAAACAAAATTGAAGGTGGCAATTCGTGTGGAAAATATGCATGACTATGGTGGCGAGAGAATGACAGGATGAATGTGTACATTATGATAAAATGAATTCACATCACGCTATGAGAGCGTTATGACAGCCAACTAGTGGCGTTTTATTTGCAGTCTCTACAAAATTGATTACTGCAAGGAACTTTTTCGGAATAATTCAATAAAAAGGAATTTTTTACTTTTTTCTTCAATGCACCAATAGAAACCGAAAGATGGTCTGGATATTGCTCGGTCCATTTATTCCATACAGATGGAAATTTGAAAATAGGAAATCTGTCTGAGAATTCATTATTTGCATGACGCACATACAATAAATTTGATTGCCTTGTTGTTCGGGTGTTTTGAATTGCATAATTTGATGGGAACATTCCACAGAATGATGCTGGTAGCTATTTTAAGTATAATTAGCCATGAAAAGTGTTATTTCGTATTCATATAAATCTGTGAGTTTGAGAATTTTATATTTTTTTAATAGGGGTTCAGTATGGCTCTTATTATTAGCACCTGCTATAATTCTTATTGCCCTCTTCTGCAGTATAATAGTTGGTTTCATAAGTGATTTGGATGCATTTCCCCATGCTAAGATACCTTATGTAAGATAGGGATGTATCATAGAAAAATATAATGTTCTTAGGTATTCGGGTGGGAGAAGATGTTTTATTTGTTATATTGTGAATAGGGCTCTAGATATTTTTGTATTGATATGTTTTATATGATCTGCCCATAATAGATGTTCATCCAACTTGACTCCAAGAAACTTGGTGCTTTTTTCTGTGGAGTTAAAACTGATTTGTCCAAGGCATGTATTATTTATTTTTATACAGTGGTTTGAATCAAAGTGGGTGTATGTATGCCTAGGAGACTTCACATGTAGGTATTTAGTTTTTGTTGGATTTAATGATAAACCATTTGCACAAAACCAGTGATAGATGTTATTGATTTCCATATTTGCTTTTGAATATAGATCTGTGATGTTGTTGGAGGACAAATAAAAAGAGGTGTCATCTGCAAATGACAAATTTTTCCTTCTGAGATTGAGTAGTTAATGTCATTTACATAAATTAAATACAATAAGGGTCCTAAAATTGAGCCTTGCCATACTGAACTGGTAATACAGATGATTTAGTTTCATTCATTGACACATATTGGGTTCTGTTGTCCAGATAACTTAGAAGCCAGTCATTTATTATACCCCTTAAGCCATAGTATTCTAATTTATGCAACAAAATATTTCTGTTGATTACATCAAATGCTTTGGAAAGGTCACATAATATAGCAATGGTGCTCTCCCTAGGCAGATTATTGTTTGCTTCTGCACAATCATTTATTAAGTGGAGGATAGGGTGGATGGTACTGTGTTTGGGTCTGAATCCATATTGGTGGGTGTAGAGGAGTCCGTTCTGGGTCAGATATGTTGAAATTTTGTTGAAGACAATTTTTTCGAATATTTTAGAGAATGCAGGTAAAAGACTATGGGTCGGCAGTGATTCAATATGGTATTATATCCAGACTTGTGTATGGGAATTACTTTGGCGATTTTTAAAGCATTGGGTACTGTTCCACTCAGTAATGACCTACATGTACAATGTATTGATAAAATGAGTTAATACATGGAGGATATTGGTTCAAGTTCAAGGTCACCAAAAACTGCTACGTTCATAGTACAAACTTGAACTCTACCCACTTGTGTAAGCATTTTGTCTGCAGAGGCCAATTTACAGATCAGATTAAATGTGACCTTAAGTCTGAGCACTCAAAATCATCTGAGGACATGTTCAAGATCACCAAAAGTTGCGCCATATTGACTTCCTATATGCTCATAATACAAACCTAAGCTCTATGATCAAGCGTTTTCACTCCAGAGGCCAATTTGTGGATTTCAGGCGATTTTGGAATGGCCGTTTTGACCTTTCAAGGTCATCGAAGGTCAAATTCAGGGTCACCAAAAGTTGCACAATACATGACTTCCTATATGCTAATGATACAAACCCAAGCTCCATGATCAAGCGTTTTCACTCCAGAGGCCAATTTGTGGATTTCAGGCGATTTTGGAATGGCCGTTTTGACCTTTCAAGGTCATCGAAGGTCAAATTCAAGGTCACCAAAAGTTGCGCCATATATGACTCCCTATATGCTCATAATACAAACCTAAGCTCTATGATCAAGCGTTTTCACTCCATCAAAATGTATTTCACTCCAGAGGCCAATTTGTGGATTTCAGGCAAATATATCTGCAAAATATAATCATAGCCAGTTAAAGTCCCTTAATTGGTTGATGAAATGTTTTATAGAATAATTGGCCTGATTCGGCCAGCATATAATATTCCGATCATATGGAGCTGACAAATCGTCCAAAACACGCCCCAAGGACCCTGCAGTGAAGTTTGAGCATGATAGTTTGATAAAAACCAAAGTTGTGAACGAAAAAAAATACATTAGCGCTAATGTAAACATAGTTCTGTGTGTCACGGAGATTAGCACAGAGTTGAATTTGCATGTTCTGTCGTTACGTGTTAATTTTACCGGTATGTACTCAAATAAAAAAAGTTGGGCTCAAGTTTATCATAACACATTGTCTCTACACTGGCTATGGACAAAAAAGCTGGTTTTTTGCATGACCATCACCGCATGGGAACGCTTCATGCGAAATTCAGTGAAAATTCGGACATTTGGTCTCCAGTTTTGCCTAAATATGTGGACGCAGGGCAGGAGTTACTGTGACCATCTGGTTTATCTAGGCACCTATTGATCAGTTTTATGCCAAAAACCGGGAACCGATTATGGAACTTTAAAAATGTCCCAAATATCGCCACAAGCTAGAATATCGATTCCATGACCATTTATATATTCTGCTGCAGAAACAAAAAAATTTGCCCAAGGGCTCAAATAGGTTACCGGACAATTTCAGTTTGAATCATTGCAGGTGAGATAATACCTTGAGATTAATTGCTCAAGTCATCTAGGGTCGAGTTCGAGGTCACTCAAGCTGCATGGTAAATAGCTTCCTATAGGCTAGTTTTAACCTTTGAACTTTATTTATTTTACAACAATTGATGAACAAGCATCAGCTTATATTAACATCTCTTGTTGGCTCGGATCTTGGCGTAAGGGTGGTCATTAGTGTGGGAGGAAACCAGAGAACCTGGTGAAAACCCACTTGCCCGGTTTGGCGACCACATACCACCTCACATACTGCCGAGGCCGGGGATCGAACCCGTGCCTAAACCGACTACATTGGTGAGAAGTCAGCCCACATACGAACTGAGCTAACCGGGCGACCAGTTTTACACTTTTATAGAGGTAATATGCGACCTTTGGAGTTATTATTCTTCTGATGTCAAGTTCAAGGCCACCAAAGGCTGTGATGTACATGTCTTCATATATGTTCATAGTACAAACCTAAGCTCTACCCACTTGTGTAAGCATTTCGTCTGCAGAACCCATATATGACTTCCTATATGATCTTAACTCTTTCACCACTGAATAAAATTTTCAGGAATCGGCTGTCCCCTGAATTATTTTGGTGAAAATTTAACAAAATGATTCTGAGCTAATCATGTTCGTATGTCGAGCAAAAAAGTTTTCTGTGATTGAAACTTTAGATGTTAAATATACCATGGCCTAACTTCCAGAATAATTTTCGTTACCCCAGATGGTTACCATGGCAATGAGTGCGTATCAACCGATGAAATATAGGACAACATCAATATATTTGCAACTCTGTGATGCCTACACCATGTACACTTTAAGTTTAGTACTTATACATGTAATAGACCAACACATTAAATAGATACAACTAATAATTTTCTGATCAATACATTACCATTCCAATATTCTGATTTACCAAAATATACCAATATTTTGAATGCAAAAATATATTTGATTCTTAGGTGAAAATCACCGAAAAAAACATGACCAAAACACGGATTTGAACCATTTCTCTGGGACCCTGCAATCTCTGGGCGCTTACATACAGCCAGTTGGGGAAAGTGGCAAATTTGGGGACTCTTGGGGGAGTTGTTAAATTTGACAACAGTACACAACCCGGGGGTTGTTAAATTTGGGTACAAAAATAAACTTTTCCCTTTTATGGAGAAATTAGTGCGTGGTGCATTACTTAACTAAAAATACTGGTCCAACACACATTAATCATGTTAATTAGCCAAATATCCCAGGTTTTGGGTGCAGCATTGGATGCGCCTGGACTAAGCGGGGTCGGCAGTCTTCGATGCCTGTGAATTCGTTAATTATCCACTCGCCCTGACGGGCTCGTGAATTATTTGCACGAATTCACGGCATCTCATTTGTTAACCTATACATAATCTTGCACAAATTATACACTCATTTGTGATTTCATTAGATGACCATTGATAATGAGATAATTCAGTTAAAACAATTTTTCTGATATTTGTCTTTTGCCATGTACCCAAATTTAACAACCCCCGGTATCCAAATTTAGGGACTGTTGTCGAATTTGACAACAGTCCCCAAATTTGTAACTTTCCCCAACTGCATACAGCTCCATCTCAAGTACAGACAAACAAATAAAATAAGTCTATATAACATATTATAACAGAGCATCGGTGCCCCGTAACGTATTTTTGTTTACAGCGCATAACAGTGCTCGGCCACTCAAAATCAGTCTCAAATAATAATAAGCTGTCAAAGCTGTACAGACCGGCATTTGCGACTGCTCTTCTTGTTGCCGGCAGAGTTATGACAACAACATCGTAACACGTGCGGTTGTTTACGTTTTCGTAGCCTAGACGTCTAGTTCTAGTTCTGTATAACAGTATAACTGTCAGTGTCAGTCACGCGCGTTGTCCAGGTGATTTTATTGATCGCCATTTTGCCGGCTGAAGTCAACTTTTGACAGAATCAAACACAAGCAATTCATTCACGTGTAGACTCTATGTCGGAATAAGTAGATTTGAGAGAGAGGTCCACTGTAGTTGTGTGGGTGAGTTGGTTCTGTGTAGGGCTGGCACGATATATCGACATATTGATAATCTAATTTTAGCCAGCCATGATATAGCATATCGAAAGGTTGTGAAAATATCAATTTTTCCCCTCGTAATAAAACACTGATTTTTGGCCCTGTCGGTCAGCCATATGCAGCTCGGATATATTTGAATATGCTGGTTTCCCATACTTTTGTACTTCTTGCTCTATTTGTCAGTGTTTGAAACAGTGTAAAGATGATATAATGATGATGTAAAGATGCAAATCATGCAGTGAGCATGGCGACTTTCTGTTGAGATAGTTATAGGAAGTCAAATTAGCTCCATGGGCATGGACATACAATTTAGATGTTTTTAGTAGTTTCTTAGCCTTCATTTTGGTATCGAAAAAAATCGATATATCGACCTTCAAAACGCGATATATATCGACACTGATTTGGCCTTGATATGCCAGCCCTAGTTCTGTGCCGCTCGCCTCATTGACATTTAGTGTCATAAGCGGCTGACGAAAAAGCGGCACCAAGTTGAGTGGCTCTGCACCTGTGGCTGTGTACGATCAGTCGACTTTCGGAAATATCCGAATAATGTTCAACTTCATGCAAAATGTTACAGACCAGACAGGACTTGTACCTCTCTTATGTTTCACCGGTCCTTGCTGATTTTTACCGGCCAGGGACCAGCGGACAGGGGTCCCTGTGATAGATCTGTCGCTTGACCTGTTGACTTGTTGTCGATCGAGACCGTAAAACACACGCACAGACACAAATGACGGATGTGGACTGCCAGCCGTTACAACGGCTGAGCAGCGTCAATTCAATTCAATGCATTTTAGCCTAGCTATTTATGCAGCGAATACCATTACAGCAGAAATATAAAGCAGTGATACAAATTTATGTGAATAAATTGATGGTTGTTGACGAAAAGGGCAATGAATGAAGCGCAAGCTTATGAACTTCCCCGTTATCATACGCTAGGTGGCACGCCTTCCCACACCGCCTAAGGCATGGACTTCTTCAACATACTTTTTTGTATATTTCTTACGTTCTTGAAGGATTTGCTTGAAACTTGCAGGGTTTATAGAGGACGACTAAAATATGCTA